>BJBW01001068.1:302898-512697 GCA_004320125.1 Scolopax mira | reverse complement strand
CCCTTTGTTGTCCCCTCTCCAGCAGTTCCCTGTCCTTCTTGAACTGGGGAGCCCAGAAGTGCTCCCAGTGCTCCAGATGGGGCCTCACCAGGGCAGAGCAGAGGGGCAGGATGACCTCCCTCGACCTGCTGGCCAAGCTCTTTTTGATGCACCCCAGGATGCCATTGGCTTTCTTGGCCACAAGGGCCCATTGCTGGGTCACGGTCATTCTGTCTCCGAGGTCTTTCTCTTTTTTTTCCTTTTTTTATTGTCTATAAATATATAAATAAATAACAAAAAAGTTATTTAATTCAAACAGAAATAGAACTGTCTGGACTTTGATTGTGAGTCACTACAAGAACAAACCAGAAGGAACCTTTTCCTCCTTTGGTGAAGGAGGAATTGCATGTATCAAAAATACAGTTTAAAACTTCTGGGTTGCATAAAGGCTTTGTGTTTGGTTTTGGGTTTTTTTTTTTTTTTAATTCTAGGAGCTAGAATAACTTTTCTCTCTGTTCTCTAGGGATTTAAGTCATAATCATTTATTGTCATCCAACTGGAGCATTGATTTGTCTGTTCCTACACTACAAGAAGTGTAAGTGGCTTTTTATGAGTATAAACTCTACAGATTTCCTACCTAGTTCTACTTAGTACGTTCCATTGCATGTCTAGGTACCTCTTCTGACTTGTAGAAATAGTCAGTGCCAGTTAATTAAAACTGTGTGTTCTGTGTTAGCAGTACACTTCATGTATAAAACCCATGCTTTGTGAGCAGAAAATGTTTTCATAAAAGATTAGAAGACAAATATTTTTTAAAAGAAATGAGGCATGTTTGTTTTGACTGCAGCTGATCTTAAGTTAAAAAGAAGTAACAGTATCCACAGAAAAAGTAAACATAAGCATGCTTCACTGTTAAATTGCTCAAATTATTAGTATTTAAGCGTTCAGGGAATCTTTTGACAATTACTAGGTATTATTAACATAACAAGATTCTTAAATGCTCTTGTGTTATTTCTGCTGTGTACAGAAGGGTTTTTCTTCTCTTTGAAGTGCCAGTAATCTTTTTTGTTCAGCTGTTTTTATTAGTGTGGTGTTTTGTTTTTTTTTTTTTAAGGAAAATGAATTACAATGAGCTAAGTGAAATTCCGTATTTTGGAGAAATGACATCTAATATAACTCTTCTCTCACTGTAAGTAATAGCTTCACTGCCTTTTTCTCTTAACAAGTGGAAGAATTGTGTTAGAGTTCTGCTATCAAGCTACTGGAAAACATTGCTTCTTTTGTCTTGGAACACTACTCATCTAAAGTGCTTTAGGGAATATGTAAGCACTCTTTAAAGAAATACAAATCAGTTAGACAATCAAGTCACCCTAAATTACCAATAAAATGCAGTCAACCAAGGCAGGCAGCTTTGAAGGGGAGGGATTCAGTCTGGGAATGACAGTTCCCACGAGGAGCAGCCCAGCTACAGGCCCCAGAATTTGAATCCACTCCTATGCCAAGGTAGTAAATAGCTCTTGGATTTTCAGTACTGCTTTAGGAATTAACACTCTGAAGAGTGTGATATGTGTGCTATTTAAGGGGCTTGCTCATAATGTTGGTATAGAGAATCCTATACAGATTGAAGGATGGGATGTTTTGATAATCATGTTTGTTGCTGGTATTTTTCAGGGTACACAATACCATTCCAGAAATAAATGCTGAGCAACTCCAAGTTTACCTTTCATTGGAAAATCTAGATCTTAGTTCTAATCTTATCTCGGAAATTAAAGCCTCTTCTTTTCCACGGATGCAACTGAAGTACCTGTAAGTATGAGTGAGCTGTTACATCTGGGATTCCGGGCTCTACAGCATTAACTCTGCTCGAAGTTCCTGTCTTAAACCCAGCAGCCCTGCGTGCCTTTGAACTGGTAGCAGTGCTCAACGTGGCTACAAAAGTGCATGAAATAAAATATTTTTCACATCAGTCTGTATTGCATTTTCTCAATTAGTTTCTCAACTAATTGCTGCTATCAGAGCGCAGGTAGTTCAGTCAGCAGGGACCTGGGATGATTTCTGCCCGTTTTGGGTAAATCACTGTTGACATTGTCTTGACCATGTCTAGCTGAAGCATAGGCAAGCAGTAAAAATCAACTCCCAGCACTGATTCCTTTGGGAAAATTATTTAGTTTGGAATACCAGAGTGCAGATTTCTGATACGATTTCACAAGGAACTTGAATTCTGGTAATAAGTGGTTGCTCTGAAGTGCTCGTGAAGTTCTGTTCTTAAAATTCTGTGTTCTGAAAGGCCTCTTTTCCTTTCCTAGGAACCTGAGTAACAACAGAATAACTACCCTAGAAGCAGGCTGTCTTGATAACTTGTCCAGCTCACTAATGGTGGTAAAGCTGAACAGAAACAGGATTAGTGTGATTCCCCCAAAGATCTTCAAATTGCCCCACGTGCAGTTTCTGTAAGTAGCTGTCTTGAAAGCTTAAAAACAGTGATTACAGCTGTGGTGTTTGTCTCAGTGTGTGCACAAATTGGTGCTTATCAAAAGATGTCTTAATATTTGAATGTTGTCTTTATAAAAGGGAACTGAAAAGGAACAGAATTAAAATAGTGGAAAGCCTCACATTCCAAGGACTGGAATCCTTAAAATCCTTAAAAATGCAACGCAATGGGATTAGCAGACTAATGGACGGAGCGTTCTTTGGCCTGGGTAATATAGAAGAATTGTGAGTATGCCCAGTCATGGCATTTCTTTGAGGGACTCTGACTGGGGAGGGTTGTGTCCTGTACGGCTTCCTGTACATCGAGGCTGTGCTGAGACAGTGATGAGCATCACGGGAAATCAGTTTACGGAATCTGTATTTACCCATTATTTTGACATAGTGTTTGGTACTTCACAGGTAGAAAGATAGTGGCTCTGTCCCCACTCCTTCCCGTGTGACCAAGAATGCTGTGGCTCTGTAGGTTGCTTTTTGCAAGTTTTCATTTGCACTCCCTGTAGGATGGGATGGTTCTCTGTGTGACCAAATGACAGAGAGAGCGCAGGGTGTGCCTTACAGTGATAGCAAAAGATTTTTAAAAAAGGAGTTGTTGAGAACAGAGATTACAGTTTTGCTTCTGACACACACCGCAGCTGTTATCGGGGTATTCAGTTCTTCATATACTTTAGTTCGCTGGTTTGGTTTCAGTGGAATCAATATAATTGTGCATTTCAAGTTGCCTGAGATTTAATGTTAGTAAATCATTTTGAGATCCAGGAGGTGAAATTTTGTAAATACATATTTTATTGATTATCTATTTGGCAAATGTTTTTCCTTCTAATTCCTTAGAGAACTGGAACATAATAACTTAACAGAAGTAAACAAGGGCTGGCTGTATGGCCTGCGGACGCTGCAACAGCTCTATGTGAGCCAGAATGCCATTAACAGGATCAGTCCAGATGCATGGGAGTTCTGCCAAAGGCTTTCCGAGCTGTAAGTCCTGTGCTGCTTTTCATTGGAATTTTGTAGTGTTGCAATAAGGGATTGGCCAGCACACATGTAGCAGGACTGAGTTACCAAAGGAAGTACTCAGTTTCCTTGTTGGGCCATGGTAATGCTGTGTATTTTACTTATTTTTATAAGTGTTCCATTAGAGAAATTAAAACACAATAGTTAATCAAGTTTGATAGTACCTTCATAACTAATTCCCCCCTGCTTGCCCTTAAAACATGTGTTCCATGTTTCTAGAGACTTGTCGTACAACCAGCTGACTCGCCTCAAGGAGTCTGCCTTCGTGGGACTTGGTTTATTGGAGAAACTAAACCTGGGTGACAATCGCATTAGTCACATCGCTGATGGTGTGTTCAGGGGTCTGGCAAATCTTCGAACCTTGTGAGTACAGCCACCTTCTAGTTGAAATCTCTGTTTATTATGGTGAAGCTTTTGCAAATAAAAACAAAAATATTGCAGTGTAGAGGCTGAGATCAGTGGTTTGGCAGTGTTTGTGTCCTGCCCGCAGGTGGCAGGGCTGGTAATCTTTGGTGTGCCAAGATAATAGAATTCTGGCCCAACTAAAACCAACCACCTAATTTTAGTGGTGATAAGGTAAGTTGAGTGCCCAATTGTGTATCATAGGGGTTCTGGGAATGTGTGGGTGGGCAGCTGGTATAAATGCCAGTTCTGAAGAGAATGGTTAGCCTGGACCTCTTGTTATTCCAGAGGGTTTTATCAGGGCTGGAACCACAGCACCCAAGTGGTGAGTCCCTTTGGTTGCTGAAGGTGCCATTCATCTGGCCTTGCTGTGGCCTTGGGCACAGCATCCTGGAGGGCACAGTGTCCCAGAGGGCACAGCTCTGTGCTTGCCAGGGCCTTCTCCAGCAGCTGTTTGGCATTTCTGACAAGACAAGACTCACTCCTGGCTTTTAATAAAACCCCAAGTGTCCCAAGTAGATCTGAGCAGTTGTAATCATCCTAAACAATGGTAGTTGAAAAAGGAGTGAAAGTTTATAACCCCTCTGTCCGTTCATTTCATTAAATAAATGCTTAAATAAGCAAACTCACCAGAGAGATTTATGTAAGCAGTCATATTCTGTTAACCTTAATGCAACCTTTTAATGAAATAATTAAAACTAATTTTTTAGGTTTAGAGTACCATGAGAAAGTACAAGAGCAGATTAATTAGTAGGTTTTCCTGGGCTCCTCAGGGGTGCTCACAGCCGCGGGCCGTTGGCTGGAGGGCTGGAATGTGCAGGACGGAGCAGGGGGGGCGATTATCCAGCCGGGCGTGAGGAAGCAGCTCCTGTGCTCACACAATGAGGGGCTTTTCTTTGGGGCTGGTCCCTCATTTTGCTTAGTGGTCTGAGTAGTGGAGTGTAAAAATACTTGCACTGACACCCCCTAGCATTCCCAATCAAAAATTCTGGAGCAGACCTGGAGGTAATTACAGAAACGAGTTTCAACTCACAAGAATTAGTAACTTTGAAATAAATTTGCCATTTTATTCATTTTGTTGTTCTTTTCATTAGATCACATTGTTGTTGAGTGCTTTAGCTTGAATAATTTTCAGAAGAAAATACTTACTGTGAGCAAATATCAATGTTGTATTTGTTGAGACCTTGTTGTACATGAATCATTGAATTCTTTTTGTCCTAAACTTTGTAGTGTTACATATATTGTGGAAATGTCTCCTGCATGGTGTAAAGAACAAGACTTCTATTTCAAAGTAAAAAAAATGAGAAGATGTGTTGCCACTGATAATGTCCTGGAGGTGGATCCCTTGGATGGTGTTCTGTGCATTTACAGTCTCACCCAAGGGAATGTAGATCGTTTTTCCACCATTTGCACTAGGAGTGAAGTGTTTATATGAGATGATGTCACCAGTTGCAGCCTGCATAATTTGGCTTGTTTGGAAGCTCCATCAAGCTGATGCATGTAATACCTGGTAAAATGCAGTACAGACTGCTCCTCACTGGTGAGTTTTCCTTGAAGCACCCTCCTCTCTGCAGGGATTTGAGTGCTCAGTGGTACCAAACCAGACAGAAACCGTGGCCTTGACAGAAACTCCTGGCTCAGTCCATGCCAAGCAGGCTAAAAATGCAGCTGAATTTATTTCACCTTCTCTCTAAAAAGTGTTTAGTCTTTCCCAAACCATATTGCTTTTGTTGTTCAGACATGAGGGGCCGAAGTGCTGTGCAGAGGTCAGACAGGAAAACCATTAGCTGGTAACAAGATTTGTGAGCAGAATATCAACTTCATTCTGAAAATCTACTACCTTGTGCCTGGCAGCCTTACACTCTAACCTGTGTGTAATCTCTTAATATGCTAATGCTATTATAAGCCTGTTACTTGGGAAGATTAATGCTGCTGGTGTATTGGTTAATTCACTTACATGAACCAACTTGCCTCAGGAGCCTCTCCCAGCTCCTGATGAATAGTCCATCACATGACGGGTGCTGGTCAGACTGGGTCTTTCCTTCACTCCCACATCAAGAAGTTGTACTGCAGAATTTGTTTGTGGTTCTGTCTGTCGCACTCATCTTGAACAATTCTATTTTTCCCTTGCATTTCTGGGATAGAATGTTCATCTTCTGACAGGCTTAGCTTTAGCACAGGATTGAGCTCCTGCAGGTGACCCCGTGCAGAGCAGCCCGTACACCGGTACGCCTCTTCCCAAGCGGCAGCAGTGACACGGTGTTACAAGAAAGCTCTTCTCCTGCAGGGACTTGCGGAACAATGAGATCTCCTGGGCCATAGAAGATGCAAATGAAGCATTTGTGGGTCTCGGCAGGCTGGACAAACTGTACGTACAGCAAACCACTGAAATGACAGTACTTCCCCACACACAGACTAGAGGGAGAGGGCAAATACTTAGTAGTGGTAAATCAGTGACGTGAGGCAGAAAGCCTTTCTGCTTGGCAGCTGTATTCAGTGTGTTTCCCCTCCTGTGCTGCAACCTCTTGCTACTGGCTTGGGCTCCATGTCTGGAAGCATGGATCTATGTAGCTTGGGATCACCTCACAGCAGCAATTTGAAGAAATTAAGCATAAGTATTTGTCTACATCTTATATCTACACACAGCCTAGTCCTGCTGTGTGATTCTTTAGTTTGGGTAAAAGCTATCACTTCTCAAAAAAATATATTTGATCAAATATGGGCCACTATTGAATTAACAGCTTTTCAGTGCTGAGACCATGCACTTTTCATCCAGTGTCACGTGCTCTGCAGGAAGCTCCATTCTGTGGAGCTACAGACACTACTTGCAACAACAGGTTGGTGTGAGGGTGCAGTCCCAGGTACTAATGGGATTGTGGCGGGTTGGAATTGGGATGTTACTGCTCCACTCCCCAGTTCTACTTATCACTGCTTCCTTCTGCTGACTTGAATTACTTTCTGACATGTCTCTAACTCAAATCCCAAAGTTAAAAATGGAAAGGAAAGCCTGTTCTTGGTAAAATGAGTAGAGCTGTTAAACTCAATAGTATTTGATCTTTTAACTCGGCTAGAATTGGAAAAAAACTTATTTAAACATCACAGGGAACTTCCTTTAGTCTTGTTTGTGAACTCATATTGATATTCAAAGTTGTTTCTGGTTTTGGGGGCTTTGTCTTTCAGAATCTTGCAAGGAAACCAGATTAAGTCAATCACCAAAAAAGCATTCTCTGGTCTTGAAGGACTTGAACATTTGTAAGTACTTTATAGAACTTGTAATTATTTGTCAACTTCAGTCTTGTTTTGCTCTCGAATTTTCAAGAGTTTACCTGAAGGTAGCACATGAAATCAGACAGTACCCATTATTGTTCTTTTTGCTTAACTTACAGGGATTTAAGCAACAATGCAGTAATGTCCATCCAAGAAAATGCATTTGCCCAGGCTCACCTGAAGGAGCTGTAAGTTCATGACAATTGTTTATAGATTCTTTACAAGCCTTACCTTACAAGAATCCTTCAGCTATTGTAGGACTGGATGAAGCTGACTGACACGTGTCTGCTTTCATCATGAAATAATTAAAGTAATGCTGATAAAATGCCAACTCTAATTTGGTATTAGTGTACTTTGGATTTAAGGTTTGATAAAATCTGCACCTCCGTTTCCATAGTTGGAATTAGTAGAAAATAATTTTTTCTTGCTATGCTGAACAATTAGGTTTTTTCTATCTGAAGATTTTGCAGCAAACTCAGCACACACTAGCATGTAGTGAATATATTTTAAGTTGTTTTGCACATGTAGGAATGTGAAATACTAAACTTTAATCATACTTTATTTTGCCTTGTTTGTGCAGCATTTTGAACACCAGCAGCTTGCTCTGCGATTGCCAGTTGAAGTGGCTGCCGCAGTGGCTCACTGACAGCCACCTCCAGCCAGCTGCCAACCTGAGCTGTGCCCACCCCGAGTGGCTGGCGGGGCAAAGCCTTCTCAGCGTGGACCCTGATGACTTTGTCTGTGGTGTGTATTTTTAGTGACTTCTGGTATAAAACTACAGTAACACAAACCTGTGCAGGTGCCTTGCTGCAGTCAGGCTGTGTCACTGCTGGAGGTGCTTGGTTCACGTGTGGGGCTGTGGTTGTCGCTGGGTCTGCTTTGGGGTGTGGGATTAACTCTGTTCCTCTTTGCTCTGTTTTGGTGTATTTGAGCACTGAAAGAGGTGTTGTTTTTGATTCAGGTTACTGCTAAAGCCTGATTATGCTTCCATTCTTCCTGCTTATGAACACCTTTAGCTTCAGAAGGTGTTTGACACTTCCTTAATGGTGCTTGACTGTACCAGCAAGGCTGGAGTAGCTAATACTCTGGCACATTTTCTCATGCTTCTGCTTCTGTAATGTTTATCTGGTCTCTGCCACCACAGTTTATTTTTGTAACTGAACTGTGAGATGGAAAACTGAGAGACACTTTGCCCAGAGTCATGTGTGAAGTCTGTGCCAGGCCTGGAAATAGTCAGGTGTTCCATTTTCTGGGTTAGTACTTGTGCATATGCATTTTTTCATTCTTTTGGTAGTAAAGGCTACTATAATTGTCATGTAGGTGCAAGCACCCTCTTCTTCATCACCATGGTGGTGGCTGACATTGAATGCTGTGTGTGCCTATGAGAATGTCTTTGCTGAAATAGTAGGTATTGGAATAACTCACAGAGTGGGACGAGATGGCAAGCTGGCAGTTTGCTCTATGCTTTGTAGTTGTAGAACCTAAAGGTTCTTCAGGATATTTAAGGTATCTGAAAATAAGCCTCGGTCCTTTGTAAAATAGCCTTGATCTTCAGCCAACATGGCTTTTGTGTGTGATCTAAATATGGTAAGTTCCAGACAGTTGTACAAAATACAGAGCACTGCTCAAGACCACACTTCTGCACTGACTGTTCTCGATGCTTGCTCTGTGTGGTGCTCACTCTGTGTCTCCATGTGGTTCTCATCCTCTTACGCAGCTTGATTTCCAGCTGAAAACAGCTGAATATGTGCACCTCAAGCAGCACATCTGTTCCCGAAGCATTTTTTCTGCTTACATTGTCTTTTGAGTGAGTTCTCTTGCAATGTTAATTGCAAGTCAAAGAGGAAAGTAGCTAACCTTGGTGCTTTTATTTTCAGATAATTTCCCTAAGCCGCAGATAAGAGTGCATCCTGAGACCACGGTTGCTCTGCGAGGCATGAATGTGACTCTGACGTGCAGCGCTGTGAGCAGCAGTGACTCCCCCATGTCCACAGCCTGGCGCAAGGACAGCGAGGTGCTGTATGATGCAGAGGTGGAGAATTTTGCCAGATACCAGCAGCAGAGCGGTGAGGTGGTGGAGTACACCACCGTCCTGCACCTCTTCAATGTGAACTTCACTGATGAGGGGAAGTATCAGTGCATTGTCACCAATCACTTTGGCTCCAATTATTCCAACAAAGCCAAGCTGACTGTCAATGGTAAGCAGTCATAATTGTCAAGCAGAAACAATTGTAACCCATGGCTTTATTTAAATAGCTATGTGGTTATTTTTCACTAGAGCTGGCCCAAAATAGTCTTACAGGACTGTCTCACTGGTATTTAGAAGCATCAAATTTCTACTACTTTTTGTAAAGCAGGAAAGAAGTGGTTGGGTTTTTTTATTTTCTGGGTGAGAAGCCTTCTGTTCACTTCTCAAAAGGGGCAGATACCTCCCACACTTTCATTCTAACACAGTTATTCCTCTGGTTAATGGAGATAGAAGTCTCTTAAACTAAAAGCTCCCTCTGCTGTCTTCTTTAGAACTAAGCACCTTTCCCATGTGTTTGTAAAGCTGTGGAAAATCAATCTAAAAATAACTTGTGGGCCTGGAAACAAATTCTGAAAAGTCCATTTTGGAGTCCTTTGGTTTTAGCCGTAATGATTCTTTTTATTCTGGCTGGAGGGAAGGGAGGTAAGACACAAGCACACCACAGTCAGTAGATCACTGATCCCCCTGTATCCAAGAGCACGGGTGTCTGCGCTGCCTCTGCTTCTCCAGAGCAGACGATGCTGACTTGGATGGGCAAGGTGGAAGTTCCCTTTACCAGGGGAGCAGTGTGTCAAAGGGCTGATGAAGGCGGCTAAACCTCTTCCCTGTCTTTTCTCCATGAGCTACATTGTTCTTCATATCATCTTAAATGAACCCTGTGTTTGAATTTGGAGGATAGGCTCTGAAAAACAGCTGCTGAAAATCTGTGCAGTTCTTCAGAAGAATCTGCCCCTCTCTCTTAGGGAGAACTGCAGGTTTGCTTGCTTTCAGATATTCTCTGTGCTGTGCAGCTTTTGCTGCTTTTCCCCTGCTGAAACTGTGTCTCCTTTGATCCAGAGCTTCCTTCTTTCCTGAAAACCCCCATGGATCTCACCATCCGCACTGGGGCCATGGCCCGGCTGGAGTGTGCTGCAGAGGGGCACCCCACTCCACAGATCTCCTGGCAGAAGGATGGTGGCACAGACTTCCCTGCTGCACGAGAGAGGAGAATGCACGTCATGCCAGAGGATGATGTGTTCTTTATTGCCAATGTGAAAATAGAAGACATGGGGATCTACAGCTGTATGGCACAGAACACTGCGGGGGGATTGTCAGCAAATGCCACCCTGACCGTGTTGGGTAAGTGATGATCTCTCCTTGGGTACAGACCGTTTCACTTCTGCAGTGGTTGAGTAGCTTAGCTGTAAGTAGTAAACTCAAGGCCTAAAGAATTAAGTTAAAATACAAGGAGTGTAGTTTCCTCCTGTTCTAGCTGTAGGTGTAGACGGTCTTCTGCCACAAGGAACAAGAAAAGACTTTTGAAGTTTGGCTGCTGCCTCTGGAACAGCACCTCTGTCCACTTTGCATGGTTTGGGGGCATTTGGGTGCAGCGTTTGACATGATTTTTGAATAGTGAAGCTTTAGAAGCTAAACTTACAGCTCTGACCAGTGGAGTTAGCGTGGGGTGTGCGGGAGGGGCACATCTCAATCCAGCCATGTAAATTGATAATTTGTGTGGTCTTAGAAAAACTTCAGTTGCAGGTGACATGAACTACAGGAATTAATGCTGGAAGGACAGTCCCTTCCAGAGTGCAGTATATTTTAAAGACACTGCTGTTTAACATTATGGTCATATGCACATTTAGAATTGGAGCACATGAAGCAGACTGTGGCTGGTGTAATTTTAGAGATGTTTGCTATGCCTGCAGTTCCATGGAAGAGCTGAACTCATAGGATTTCCCCAAATCCTGTGTTTCATTGCTCACGTTTATGTTCAGATTGTAAGATCAGATTTTTAAATATCATGCAGTACGCACTGGTGTTGCACAATGACATTACCTTACAAATATTTTCTTCCTCTCTGCTGTTACAGAAACCCCTTCCTTCATCAGGCCTCTGGAGGACAGGACGGTGGCGCGGGGGGAGACGGCTGTCCTGCAGTGCATTGCTGGCGGCAGCCCTGCCCCTCGCCTCAACTGGACCAAGGACGACGGCCCTTTGACAGTCACAGAACGGCATTTTTTTGCTGCGGCCAATCAACTCCTGATCATTGTGGATGCGGGACTGGAGGACGCTGGGAAGTACACCTGCATCATGTCCAACACCCTGGGCACCGAGCGGG
Organism: Scolopax mira; assembly: GCA_004320125.1. Taxonomy (NCBI): domain Eukaryota; kingdom Metazoa; phylum Chordata; class Aves; order Charadriiformes; family Scolopacidae; genus Scolopax; species Scolopax mira. The sequence continues at coordinate 501,202 of BJBW01001068.1, read as the reverse complement.
GACACATCTACCTACACGTCCTGGCCTCCCCAAACTGTGACTCCTCCCAGGGCGGCATTGTCCACGAGGAGGACGGCTGGACAACAGTGGGCATCGTCATCATTGTGGTGGTGTGCTGTGTGGTGGGAACCTCCCTGGTGTGGGTTATCGTCATCTACCACATGAGAAGGAAGAGTGAGGATTACAGTATTACGAACACAGGTGAAGTGCAAAAAGAGCAGTCCTCAGCCCTGTTTCTAATACAAAGCTTGTTAATAGCAGTGAAATGTCTCGATTCATTATAGATGGATTAGATTGAAGAACAAAGATTTCCTTCTAAAATCTCTTCAGGGATTTGCTCCAATTCCTTAATTTTAGAGGCTTTTTAAAATATCAAAAGTGTGTTACTTCCATTCCTTACATGCTAGATTTGTTCTACATTGAGGGGAATATAGTAAAGTTCAGAAATAAATATTTGAACAAACTAACAAATATTTTCAGAACCTGGAATATAATGTGTGTAAGTTTCCACTCTGGCCCTGTTCCTTTTGAAGTAGCTGTATGGGCTTTTAGTGACTGAGGTAGAAAGAAAGGCAACTGTGAGTTGAGATTCTGGTTGTCATTTTTGTTAATGTGGGTAATAATGTTGGCACTACCTTGAAATTATCACACTGAGCCATTAATGTCCTCAATCTTCATTCTGCCTTGCAGAGGAGATGAACCTGCCTGCAGACATTCCCAGCTATCTCTCCTCCCAGGGAACTCTGTCCGAGCCTCAGGAGGGCTACAGTCACTCAGAGGCAGGAAGCCATCAGCAGCTCATGCCTCCCGCTGGTGGCTTCGTGCACAAAGGTGCAGATGGTAAGCAAAGCCCTCGTGTGTGTGTGTGCTCCTGCAGGATGGCAACACGCTCTCTGGCCCTGGTGCTGCACATCAGCATCAAAGGTGACTTCTAGAGAAGAATCAGATTGATCTGAAAACTTCCATTGATTGTTCTGAGTTTGAGGCATCTCCTGGTTTTCTTCTAGTGTTTGTTTATATTCTGCTGTCAAGGCTTCTGCATTCTGTGTGCATTGATGATCTTTGGTCCAGCAATGTCAGTGCTAAAGTCTGCTCTGAGTGCCTTTGCACACAGATGTCACGACTGCTGTCCTTCAGGTGCCAGAGTAGTACAGTTCCCTCCAGAGGCTCTTTGCTTCAGGGCTTGTGATCTCTTCAGCATGGTGGGGATGCCATTAGAGAATTCCTAGGTTAAATGGCGAGGTAGATTTTTATGTCATTTCTTTCCTTCATCATCTCAAGAGTCCAGGCAATAGAGGTGGAAATAAAGTTCTCTTGGAAGATGATTTGCTGTACCTTTTGTCCTTGCCATAAAATTAGTGCCTCTGCCAGTCATAAAGTCCACTTCCTACAATCATATTTAAAGGGTCTGCATTATTTCTGTACATTGTTTGGATGCTTTTCAGGATATTTGTGTCATTGGGTCTGCAGAGATGCCATCTTTTACTATCCAGGTGCTGAGGAGCCATCCTCATGTAGGCTGGCTTTCAAAAGTGACTGTTCAGTGTGAGTTATTCACATCTGTCCTGTGCTCCATTCTCTCTTGTCTGTTGTCCTGTGAGTCCTGTCCTGGAGTCTGACAGGAGGGAGTGGAGAAGCAGTTCCTGTAAAGAACTTTATCACCTGGTCTGAGGTGTGTGGGCACACAGGGCACAGGTCTGGAGCAGAGTGTGGGTCAATGTGAATGGGTGTTCTGGGTTGGCTCCAGGACTGGCTGGACCTGCTTAAACCCTTCTGCTTTTGAAAAAGGAGAGCAAACAGGAGGTTGCTCTCGCTTCTGGCCATGTTTTGCCCTGGCCCCTGGTTTGCCTCAGAAGGGCAATGCTGTTGAGAATTTGGGTGGTGGTGAACCTAGAGCATTTCTCCTGTGACTTTTCAGTGAAGTCATGCTGGGGACTCTGTTACCATCTTAACTGTGTAAAAGCCTGTCAAACTGTCCTGTGCAGTGCCATGATCATGCTAAACCATGAAAGAGTCTATGGAAATCAAGCATCCTTATACTCTCTGAGAGCATTTTGGTTTTCCATCTTTTTATCAGGTGGCACAGCGCCTTTGGTGATCTGCTCAGACTGTTATGACAATGCAAACATCTACTCCAGGACGCGGGAGTACTGTCCCTATGCCTACATCCCAGAAGAGGACTCCTTGGATCAAACTCTCCCTAATCTCATGGTGCAGATGCCGAAGGAAGCATACACAGCACGCGCCCAGCACGACACCAGTGCTCTTGAGAATCTCCTAGCAGAGAGAGACATGTCCATCTTCCTTACCAGCCATGACAAAATGAGTGAAAAGAAAGTCTCCCCCCAGCAGATTAATGGTGAGTGTTCCCTTTTCCCTTATGTTGCTCTGTATTCCCTCTGTCCGTCCCTTCACTGCCCTTCGTTGTTGATGCTCAACTAATTCTTCAAGTGACCATAGTTTGTAGAGTAACTCTGGTTATTAACCGCCTGCTCGCAGAACTGGCCCTTGGTTTGCATTCACCAAGAGGTGAAGAGGTTGATGTTAAAAAGTAGTAGTACTTAATCTGCAGTTCACCTTCTAAAGCTTGTGGAATGCAATCCCTTGCGTGTAATTCAGAGTCAAGCCAAGAGTTAAAGCTTCACATAGGAAGTTGAAACAACCCTCCTGCTTGAGCTGGCCTGACTTTCAAAGAAGTCTGAAAGATTTGTGTGTGTGTGTGTAAATTGATTGGTTTTATCTTGACTTTCTTGCAGGTAGCCTTTGTAAAAATTCACATTGACACTATGTGTGTTCCTTGTGGTCATAGTAACAAATTGCTGAAATGGGAGGGCATCCAGTAAAACATGCTCTCAAAAATAGAGAAAATCACTTCAGAAAGACTGTTATTGCTGAGTTGCATAACTTAAATCTGTTGAAACTTCACATGTGTTTATCATGAACTCCTGTTCATCTTCTAATTCTTCCTCAGAGCCCTTCCAGCTGCCTTTATGGGGAGTAAACCCTGACCTGGCGCTCTCTCACCCCCACTTTGTGCATCAGCAGTCGTCCCGTGAGACCCCGCGGCCTCCCCGAGGTGAGGGTGTCACTGAGCGCGAACGGGAACACGCCGCTTCACCCAGACTTTGCCACAGGTTACGGGAACATAACTTTGAATTTAATAGGACACGGAACATTCATGACTATAGTGAAACCACGTAAGACACTAATACGAAGCCTCGAAAGCAAATCCGTATCAAGTGACTGTTTGTATTCACTACCTCAGGACTAACCCAAGGCCAAAGACGCCTGTGTTCGTGTGTCTGCGGTGCCAGGCTGGCTGAGAGAGCCAGGTTCCCGGGGAGGAGGTGGCACACACCTCTTTTCCCTGGATTTCTGTGTATTGGAAAATGGGAATGTGCAACAGAAACATGGATGATTAGTGATATCCCCAAGAATAGCATTAAACCATGGATTTTCTGATGGTGGGAGCAGCCTTTGTGTTGGTGCATGCTTTGAAAATCTCTCAAGAATGCAGAGCTATTTCACACTGCATTGTCTGCTTGGAAACAAATGTTCAGGGCCTCCGCATGGAATTCCCCAGTAATTGTAAGCGTAAAACTCTTGGCCAGCTTTTTGTTCCTTAGACTGTTGGCAGGTGCCTGTTACCAGTCTAACTGTGGGGCTTGTTTTCTCTTATGAATAATGGACTCCAGTTGTAAATAAATTTGCATTTATAAATATTTTGTATACACTAAGCATATAAATGTGTTGGCTGTAATGTAAATATATTTTTTATTATGCCAAAGTATGTATCATACTGTTAGTCTTGACAGCTGCGTATCAAGCCATATGGGGTTTGGGTGGGGTTTTTTTTTTTGTGGGACTGGAAGCTGCTTTCTGAGGGGATAGAGCTGACTTTGTTTTGGAAAGAAGTGGATTTACGATAGGCGTGTGGTCAAACTGTGATGTTTCATTGTTACCTGCAACCCTGTAGATGTGAAGCCAGGCTGACCTGGCTGCAAGGATCCATCTCACGGCACGATCAGAGTTCCAGGTTCGACCCATTTAAGTGTTGAGGGAGTCCTTAAATCTCTGTCCTGGGCCCCTGTCTGGCCCAGCAGAGCCCACACTGAGGGTAGAGGGTGAACCTGTACTCCCGTCTGGAGCATACAACTCCCAGAAGTTTTTGTCAATAGCAAACAAAAAGGACAGTACACAGAATGTTTCTGTCTGGCCAGCTGTAGGTGAGAGCTTGGAGTGGCTTGTTTCAGAAATTGATCTAAGCTTTTAGCTTAAAAAAAGCCTTTGTGTTGTCAACATTGCAGCGAGGTCTCCCTGCATTTTCCCTAGCTGACAGTTAAGTGAGCTTTTTAAAAGAATGTTGTGATGAAAAGCATTGGATAAATTGGGAGAGCATTTGATGAATACTCAGTGAACTCTGCTGTGTTTCCAAGAGGCCTGTGCAGTTTAAAACACTTGTGTCCTTTCCTGCTGTGAAGTATCAGGCAAGATTGTTGCCTGGTTGAATTCTCATAATAATTCCTGAGATGTCAGCATGGCCAAAACGTGTACATATTTGAGAGGTGAGAAATGACACAATATCCAGAGAAACAGTCAATGTTGGAAACTCGGTACTTGCTGAGACAGAGGAAGCACAAACTTCATTAGTTACAGTGGAACGTGCCTGACAAATCTAGGAGGAAGAACGTTATAAGGACTTTCTGGACAGTTCTTTCTCCTGGGAAGGTGCAGTTTGTGTATCTGGGGTTAAAGGCTCAGCAGTGATGGGTTTCCAGGGAGAGCTTGTGCTGGGCCAGAGTGCATCAACACTGTGCTCTGTATTTGTGCCCAGAGGGCAAGGGACTTTCTGCCTAGTCACTCCTGCATTTTTTTGAAGCCATGGGAGATGTACTGAAATGAAAACAGCTGTGTGGTGTATTTTTATAAAGACAGAAAAACCTATTTGGAGCAGCTGGAGAGAGGCGTATCAGAGTTCCTGTGGCTCCTTCCTAGATAGACGGGGTGTGACTGAAATCAGCTGCAGTCATGTGGAGTCACAGCTGAAACTTTTGAGACTGTGGATTATTTGAGTAAGTGAGGAAATGCTGGGAATAAGGGTTATTTTCCCACAGCTCTTTCAGCATGAATAATAGTCAGATCTATGCAAATGAGCACGTATTATCAAGGGCTCTTACCATGCTCTCAAAGTGGCTGTGGCTGCTTTATAGTCAGCAGCTTTAGTGGGAAGAGGATCTGATTGTCCTTGACCTTTGGATCAAGTAGAGAGAAACACAGGTGTGTTAAGCTCTTTTTGGACTCTGACATCTGAAATGGTTTAATAATGCTAAAAGAAGAATCTTTAGTTCATTTCTTTCTGGTTTTTTCCCTTGAGGCTTTTCTTTTCCAGGCAGCGTTGAAGACATGGTGCTTATTTTCAATCCAAAGTTCTTTCTCTTGCAGAACCCAGCTCTGTCAGTTTAAATCCAGATGGGAGAGGTCAGGGCATGAAAGGATGAGGAGCAAAGCCTCATCCTTTTTGGGCTGCTTTCCCCAGACACTCACCCGGCCGTGTGGCACGGTGCTGCTTGGCGTGTGTGGGGCCACCATTGCCCACCAGACAGAAACCAGCCCCTGCTGCTGCTCCGTCTCCCATCACCATTTGGCAAACACTACGTTTCCTTTCACCCCTCTCTGGTGGAGCTGAGCTCTCGTGGGTCTGTCACAGCACGGCTGGTGGTCCCAGACCTTGGGTGTGCTTTGGGCACAGCCCCCTCGTGTGATTGATTGCCTTTAGGTAGGTGAGATGTGCTCAGGCTTTGGAGTGAGTGCTGTCTGTGTGTGCACCAGCACAAACTGGAGGGCCAGCTGCTCCGAATGCTGGGAGACACTGGCCTGTGAAAGCTGCCACGATGAATTAGGACATCTGCATCCCTCCGTGAGCAGTGGTATCTCTTTAGTCTGTAAGCTGGCTGTAAATAGCTGAAGCTTCTAAGTAGGTGAACACCTTGCTGTACTTAACGTTGTGGAAAAACTTCCCAGGCAGACGTGCGGGAAAAATCAGATGTTTTTTCTTCTCCTGTGCTGCAGGAGGTGCAGAGAGGCCCTTCTGTCTTCAGTAAACCCAGTTCCTTCAGTCTATGCCAAAGTACCAACAACACAGGAACAGGGGGATCATAAAACAGTGTGAGCAAAGCTGTTCGTGTTCCCTGTTGCTATTTCCTAGTGTCTATTTATATTTTTTTCACATAAGAATGTATATTTTGTATAGCATGTGTAATATATGTTTGTCTATTGTAATATACCTTCATTCAATAAAATGCTATATACATTGAGCATCCAGTGTAACTTTGGTAGTTTGCAGATTAAATAATTGATTTCTCTTCTATGGTATTTAATTTGCATAGGGGAAAAAACACGGGAAGCTTTGTCTGGATGTGTTCCTGGGCAGCTGGCTCCAGACCCCCAGAGGTCCCTTCCAGCCTTACCCATTCTCTCATCCTCAGTTTTCCAGCAGGAAATGCCCTGTCCCCTTTTCTGGAACGTGTGGGTGCTTCTCCCACCGAGCAGTAGAGTCCTGCCCAGGCGGTGGCTGTGCTGCCAGCGCTGCCCCCTGCTCTGCACGGCCCTTGAAGGTCTGGAGAGACTTTCCTTCTGGCGACAGACTCGTGTTGGTGAGAACATCCCCCCGTACCCGCTGCAGGGGAGCAGAGCCTGCCTCCCGCCCTGCCAGCCCTCCTGGGAGCCAGCCCGGGTTTTGTTCTCTTGAATAACTTACTCTCTTTCCATCACTGTGTTCTTGTGCTGGTTCATGTTCTGCTAATGAATCCCCTTGGCTCTGCTCTGCTCCGTTCTGTCTGCTCCTCCCGTTCAGGTGAACCCGTTCAGCTCCCTCAGCGCATCTCCCTGGGCTCCCGCTGGTGCTGATACCCGCCCTCGGGCCGTAGCTGGCCAGGCAGGGACCACAGAGCCACCTCCAGCCAGCACAGGAGGCTCCTCTCCTTGTTATAAACTGCTGGGGCTTCCCAGGGGAGTGGAGCTGAAGAGTTCAGTGTCCATAAGATCCCAGCTTCTTGCATGCATTTTGATATTTTCAAGCCAGTGCAAGTGCAGGGGGATGGCCTTGGTGACAGGAGCCTGCCCCACCAGCTGTGCTGTGTCCCGGGGAGCAAGTGCTGTGGAACCCACCCCATCCCGTGATCCTTCCAACAAGATGCTCAGGAAAAACCAGCTATCATCTTCCCGGGTAAGTGCAGCTCTCCCGGCTCGTTATGTACGTCTGAACCCTGGCGCGGTGTCAGAGAACCAACAGCTATTGAAGATAAGATCATGAATAGTTAATGTTCTCAGTTACCCAAGCATATTTAAAAATTAACACTGCAGCCTGGTGCCGATGAGATTGAAAAACTGGGTCATCAAAGAGAGGAAAAAACAGAAAACAATTGCATCTACCCTCGGGCTTCACTAATGACTGAGTTTTGGTGGAAGATCCTATCCCTTCCTTGCTTTAATCCTTCAGTGGTTCAAAATGCTGGATACTTCATTAAACCACCTTCCCTCCCCCTGCCAGGTTCTTCTCTTCTCCTCCCCTCCCACTGGGGCCCTTCAGATGAGGCTCCGGGCTCGGGAGCGATGGGGCTGGTCGGTGCCGTCAGCGCCGGCCCCACACGTGTCCCCACACACAGCGTGGGGGCCTGGGCACCGCGGAGCTGATGGGCACGATGGTGTGACAGCGGTGGTGGGGAGCACGTCCTGGACAGGGGGTTGTGTCTGGGCACAGCCCTGGTGGGACAATTCCCCTTCAGGAGCACCCTCTTGGGGTCCCTCGGGGCTCCCCCCTTCTTGTGGGGTGATGGCGTTGCCCACTGCCACATCGAGCCCAGCGTTTCCAGCCCTTCAGGGGACGCGCTCAGCAAAAGAATAAACAAACAGCTGAGATGGGGGAGAGGAGAGGGCTCTGGCCGGGGGGCTCTGGTGCCAAGGCACCCACAGCTCTTGGTGCCAGTGGCTCTGCCGGGCTCGGGGCTGTCGGTTGTTTCTCCTTCCCACCTCTGACCCGGCCGGTCCAGGGTCAGCCCTGAGCTGGGAGGACGGGAACGGGGATGAAAGGCAGCTCTTGGCAAAGAACGGGCAACCTTGGAGCGTGTCCTTTAATGAAGGGCCTTCTCCTCCTGTGCCTGAGGGACAGGCCGGGACAGGGCTCCTCTTTGCAGGGAAATGGAGCGCTATTAAGGCTGCTGTTTATCTCATTTTCTCCCAATGAGATGCCATCGATTTGCTCCATGGAGGGACATAACACTGATTAAACTGTGAGCATCTATTGACAGGCCCTGACGGCCCCAGCGCTCGGCCGCGTGTGGGGGGAGCTGCTGTGGGGTCGCTCCCCTCCACGTCCTCCTCCTGCTGGTAACGGGTGTCGGGGTTTGCCGTGGGAGCGGGCGGCGCTGTGTCCTGCTGCATCCTGACGGGGAACCTGGCTGCGGGCAGAGCAGGGCCGTGGGAGCCTTCCCACCCCCTGGGGACCATCCGTGTCCTGGAGTGGGGTCCTGGTGCTGCTCTGCACCAGGGGCTGCTCCCATTCCCTGCTCCAAGCTGGCACCATCCACCCGTGTCCCCCAATACCCCAGGGAGGTTCCCAGTGGGACCCACTCCCTGGCCAGGCTGGGGGCCGGTGGGGGGCAGCAGACCCAGGCAGAGCCCAAGGGAAGGGTTAAAGCTCCTTCCCCAGAGCCCTGACGTGGATCATGGCTCTCGATTCCAGCTCATCTCTCCTGGAAAAGGCAGATTTTCTCTAAATGAGATCCTCTTGCGCATAACTTGCGTGTAGCACAGGGTATAACTGCTCCGCTCATCACTTTGAAGGTTCAATTTCATATTAGTTTTAATGTCTTTTCTGAAGACTTATATGTGTAATTCACCCCAGCGTTTAGAAAAATCTCCTATGTCCTTGCCCAGATTTATTGTTGATACCGTTTTGCCTGACACTGGATGTTGCCGGCGCATCTATCGAGCGGTGGGCTGTGATTTGTGACTCGCCAAAGGGGATTTCAGGATGCAGAAATAAATGTGCCCTGCTCGATTAATAGCTAATAGCCTGCTGAGAGCATCCCTGGCAGCGAGTTTGGCTTGGGAAAGGACTGGCGGAACGGAGCGAGGAGCTGTTCTGCAGAGCAGGATGGATTCCTTTCTGAAAAATTTTAATTAACTTAAAACAAATGCCCAGGAAAGGGCTAGCCATTAGCAGCCTTTGCTTCCTGAGACTCATTCCCGCTAATTAAGCAGTGTCTCAGTGCAAGTGACCTACAGATAACACAGCACCCAATTTGCATTTAAATTAAAAAATATATTTTTAAAATAAAGGTTTCATTAAGCTCTGTTTGTTTGTCTTTCCAGGCACACACTTTACTAAACCCTTCACTGATTTCTATTGACCAGCTTTTGCCCTGGCAGCAGCTGTAGGACCACAGCACGGCTGGTCCTCCCTGCCCTCGGATGCTCTGACACGGCCAGATCTGAAATAGAAGTTTTTGGTGGATCCTCTGCAAAGGGATGAGCTCTGCTGGGAGCCACCTGGGCTGCCCCTCCTCGGGAAGGTGCTTCTGATGGTGAGGGGCTCTCGGTGTCCCTGTAGGTGGGATCGCACTGCTCTGCCTGGTGTCTTTCCCCCCCACATTGTTCTTGCCCACCGGAGCAGCCCCAGACCTGAAGCTCTGCGCTTCCCTGGGGCTGGGGGGGGGTTGACAGGGAGGTTTTCCCTCTGCTGCTCCTGAAAGGCAGCGCCCACCCGGCCGGTCTGGCTGCCCAGGGCTTCTCCTTGCCCCCAGCCACAATGAGAGCGAGCAGGTTCTGTAATGGGCATCATGGCCCCACAGGGACTTACGCTAAACCGAGTGCCTGCAGCTGGAGGAAGCAGCTCCCGTCCCACAGAGCAGCGTCCGTCTGTCCCACAGAGCAGCAGTGTCTCTGCAGGAGCCTGGAGAGGGTCTTTGCATGGTTGTCCACACAGTGCACACACCATCCCTCAGACATCAGCACACATGTTGGGACGTGTTGGTTCTGCACCAACAACAGGTTGTTGTGACACCTTTCCTGTTGAGATGTTGGTATCATGGATTTTGGGCAGCATCACCCCAGAACCTCGCACTGGGCCATCAGCCCCCAGCCCCCTGCACTGGGGGGCAGTTCTCATCCAAACCACTGCAGGGCTGCCTGGCCAGCGCTGACCCCCTGGGTCCTTAGCGAGGCTGAGGGATGCCCTGTCTACAGGAGAGGGTCCTCGCTGTGAGCTCCTGGGCTGCAGACCTCGGGTGGTTGAGCTGGCACAGCCTCACAGGGCCCGACTCCTCTGGATACCTTTCATCTCTCTGTCTCCCAGCGCCATCAGATGTCCTCTGGCTCTTTTTCAGAGAGACTGACGCAAAAGCCTCTGGCCCATCTCCATCCCCCTCCGCAGCCAGCCCAGGTGACAGGTCCATCCCTGCAGCAGCCGCGGGGCCGTGGTGCGCAGCTCCTCGCGGTGCAGACTGGAGGGAAGATGGCACCATGTCCTGCTGCTCCCGTGATGGGCACCGTGCTACTCTCCAGCCCTGCTCCTGGGGCACGGTGGTGCCTCTCCCTGCCCTGGGCTCCGAGCCTTTGAGGCCAGTGAGGTGCTGAGCTGGCTGTGGTGACACTGGGGTCTCCACTGGTTTGGTGCCTCAGTGGGTCCTCTTGTCCTCCTGGTCACCCTGGTCTGAAGCTCCCATGGTGGCCGGGTCCCCCCATGGGCAGTGGTACCTGGGTGCCCATTCAGTCCTGCCCTCCCTTTGGGCTGCCCTTTACTCCTCTGCTGGGGCCTGACAGCTTTGATTTCTTTCTCCTGGTTAGAGAACATGAGGTTTTTGACAGCTGCCTTTGCCATTATTCTTCCCTTAATGCTGTTGTTGTTTTGTGTTACTGTCAAATCGCATCTTATTAAAGTTCTTCCCATCCTGTCAGCGGCAGATGAGGAGTGCGAAGGGCTGCGTAATCCCCTGGCTCTGTCTGGGGAAATTGCCTTTTATTATTGATAAGGCAGCGCTGCCTTTGGAGGACGTGACTCCACTGCTTTCCGGAGTGGGAGTACAGTATCCTCGGTGCCGGAGGGTGCTCCTGGGGAGGTCAGCACGTCCCCGGCCTGAGAGGGGGAAGGAGAGCCGAGGACTGCTGGGGCTGGGATGCTCTCAGTGGGCACCTCTCCTGGGGGAGCCGCCTGCCCTGAGAAAGGGGGTTCCTCCCGTGCCCTGAAGGAGAGCAGGGCATCTGCCTCCTGCTCTGTGCTCGCCCCATCACAGACTGGTAGCACAGCACCCATGTCCACCCCGGCTCAGAGGACCCAGAGGGGACCGGGCACCTGGCTGGGAAAAGGTGCTGTCCTGGCTGGGAGCACCAGGGGGGTCGTGGGTGTCAGTGGCCAAGCTCCTGCCCCACACAACCCCCGGCAGAGTGTCTGGGGAAAGAAATCTAGGTCATTGCAAAGACTCTCTCTCTGAACATTAAATATTTATCTGTGTTTACAGCGTGTTCCATCTCCCGGCTGCGCGGGGCGGTGCTGGGAGCAGCGCGTGTGGGCGCACGTGTCCGTGAGCGAAGGCGCGACGGAGGCGGCAGCGGGAACACTCACGGCTCTGCTACTGCCTTCAGAGGGTCTCGGCCACGCTGAGGTTTGCCCCCACCCAAAAGTACTGCTGGTTAGTGCTGGTTAATGGTTAATGGGACCTGGAGGTGGAGGAGCAGGGTGGAAGGTGCCGGCCGGGAAGGGAAGTGCATGGAGCTGGCACTGGTCCTCCGAGAGCCGATATCCCGTGTCCAGGGTGGATCCTGATCTGCCGATGGGCTCCGGTTACGCTTCTCTCTGAGAACAGTCGCACCTTTGCAGAGCGACTGACACTTCCCACGGTTTGCTAAAAATTCCTTGGCACTGGAGCAGCTCCTCCGGCTTCGTTCAGTGGGAGGGAGCTGCTTCTGCCCGCAGAGCCCCGGGCAGGCTGGCCAGAGGAGCAGGGCAGACCCGGCTCCTGGGCACGGGAAGTGGCTGCTCAGGCACTGGGGGGGCAGGGAGGGCAGGGGTCGAGGGGTACTGAGGGGGCACAGGCTTCGCAGGATGTGCCTCTGTCTTCCCATGCAGGTTTAAATGCCGGGTAATGGTGTGCGAAATACTCACCCCTTCCCTCGGGCTCTCTCTGAGGCACCACCTCCTGCTGGGGGTGGCACCACCTTCCTGCATGGGGCTGGCACCCCTCACAGCCCCCCCACTGCCCCCCCTCCACGGGACCCCCAGACCTGTGTGAATTGCAGGATGTTCCCAGGCTCCATGGAGCAAGATGGGTCCCTTGGGTGCAGCATCCACCTCCCAGAAGGATTTGTTTGTGTGATCCTGGGTCCTCCCTGGCACTGACCTCGCTGCAAGCCCGGGAAGGCTGTTCCCTTGGCGTGGGGGTCCTGCTGCCCCCCATCTCTCAATTCCAACATGGCCATGTCCTGGCGAGTGGAGCCCTGGGCCTGGGCAGGGGCCGTGATTTTCCGAGCCCGGGGGGCTGCGGGGCTGGGCTCTGCTGCCGGTGCCTGTTGGTGATGGATGGGGCAGGAATCTGCAGATTCAGCAGGAGCACAGCGAAACGCTCTGCTGTGCTTGTTGGAAGCCACCATAGCAAGCACTACTTTTTTGCTGATAAATCGTGTTTTTTAAATTAGCTGCGTGTCAGACTGGTAAATAATGCATCTTGTAAATGAAGAGTGTTCAAACCCAGGCTGGCACACACGGCCGGTGCTGCAGGTACAGCCCGTCCCAAGCAGCGGGGAGAACAAGCAGTGGCTGTACCTGGGGGCAGGTGCCTCCTGCACTGCTTTGCAAATCGCCTTTTTAGGTCTGGAGTTCCCACAACATATTCCACAAGTTTTTCCCATAAGGATAAACGCCGGAGTAACTTTGATGGGAACATGAAGGTTTTATGTGTATGAGCTGGGGGGGCAGTGGGCAAAGCAGGAGGCTCCGGAGGCATCAGTTCTGGGGGGAGACAGTTCTCCCCGCAGGAGCATCCGCAGCTCCCGCTCGGTGTGGTGCCACAGACCCATCCCCCAGCCCCTTAGCACCGAGATTGGAGTAGAACAGATTGTTAATTACTATTAAAAGCCCCGGGAGCCACACGGTGCCGCGTGCTGTCTGCCTGCACAGAACAGATGGGGTTGAAGATCCTTGAGGTCTTGGATACAGGTGGTTCTGCACTGGAGAAACCCCCCTGTGACCCCCAGCTTTTTCTTGGGGAAACCCAGTCCTAAATGGGAGGTGCTGGGGGCCGGCCCCAAGGACAGGTTTCCTCACCTGCAGGAGAGTAAACCTGGGGCAGATCCCAGTTTAGTTTGTGAATCCTGTCACCATCAACTGTGCTGGGGGCCAGGGAGCACCCTGCTGTGGGCAGCACCCCGGGCATGGGGCTGGAGCTCAGGGGGCTGCTGGCAAATCTGTGCAACGCTCTGGAGGAGCTGGGTCTGCCCAGGAAGGCTGATAGCGCGGGGTTGGGGTCCCTCTGCAGAGCTGCTGCTGCCCCTGTGAGCTGGCTGCACCCAGGAGAGTCTGTCGGGGATGAATTACAGGCTGTTATTGGCAGCAATTACTGATCAGCAAAGCGCCGTGAGGCAGCACAGAGGATCCTGCGGGCAGGATGTGGAAACAGATTCCTTGAATGCTGTTAAATGGGTAAGGAATAGTTAAGGGCTAATTAAAAATCGGGAGCGTTTCCAGGAATAAACAAAATGGGATGGTGAAGGTGCTCGTGAGCCGCTCTTACAAAAGTTCTTGGTGCTGGGGGCTGAGGTGCTGCAGCTGCAGCCTCTCCCCCCCGGCTGCTCCCTGTCCCGGTCTGTGGCCGAGGTTGGGGGGTGGGAGGCAGCCCCCACTAGTGCCCGGCTCCTCGTGGCGAGGCTGGACACGGGGAGGAGGAGAAGCAGCGTTGGACCTCATGGAGCCCATCCGGCCTCCGCCGCGGGTTCGGTTTGAACTCCAAAGACGATTTCCCACAAAGGTAATTTTCTGCTTCTCTGAGTCAATTCTATTTATCTTTTAGAGGGTAATTAGTATCACTTCAGTGTTCTTTTATGCCGAAATAATTGTACCTTGTTTCAGGAGTGAAAGTTAATGCCTCTCCATTTAGGTTAGCGCAGCAACTGATGATTAGGGATGAGGCCAGGCAGAAACATGCACCAGGAGAGCTCTGCCTTCCTGCCGGCTCCAGAGGTGCTGCCTGTGCCCGGGAAAGATTCCCCCATTCCCGTTGGAGCTGCTCCTGAAGGCACAGCTGCGCAACGATGAGCCCGATGCCCCTAAAGCCACAGGCAGCAGGGGCACCAGCACCTGGTGGATGTGCTGCCCACGTCTGCTGTGGCGGCGTTTGGCTGACGGGTGGCTCGTTTTTCCTCACTTTTAGGCACTTTGACCCAATGAGCAGTTCCCATGCTGTCCCCCTGCTGCAGGTCTCGCTGTGTCTCCCACCAAAGGGCGGCGGAGGCACCTCCTCTCCCTGCTCCAGCAAAGGCATTTTCTGTCCTTCCTGTGAGATTGCAGCCCAGCCAGGCCCCGACACCAACCCCTCAGGGGAACAGAGCTCCCGGGAGCTGCCCAGCTCCAGAGGAGCCATCGCAGGGCTCCGGCTGCAAACGGTGCCTGGCAAGTGCCAGCCTCCACGTGCTCGGAGGCCTCATTTCAGGGGCTGCTCATCAGGCATCAGCGACTTTGATAACGTCAAGGACTAGAAAGTAAATACTTCCACTATAAACCTTGTCTGCTTTAAAGTAGGTTATATTTTCAAAGCGCTTTAGTTCTTAGGAATTTAATATTGCGATGTCAATTGTAAGACAAGTAATTGGATGGGGAGAAGGTTGTTACTGGAACCTGAGATTAAAGGCAGGATTTGAAACGCTGTGTTGTGTGCGGGTGGCTGGTTTTGTTCACTGCAAATCTGACTCTGGAGGTTTCTCAGGCAGCGTTTCTGTTTGAAGGCAGCTCTGCTGCCTGGCGAGGTTTGCTGTGCCTGGGCCGTGTCCCAGCGTGAGCCCAAGGTGACTCGCGGAGCCAAAGGTGGGAAGAGAATGCCTTTCCCCAGGAAAGCAGCCACTTGGAGAAGCTCCTGCAGGAGCCTCCTCCAGCGCCGCCCCCCACCAGGACCCCCATGGCTGCAGCGAGGGGCAAGGAGCTGCTCTCCTGGGGATACAGGGGGGTTCCCCTGCCTGAGGGTCCCGGACTCCTCTCAGCGGGTGCTCTCGGGGTGCAGGTCCCCCTTCTCCCACAGCTGTCCCCCCCGAGGTGCTGTGGTTGGGTCAGGATGGATGGGAGGTGTCAGTAGGATGCTGTTGGGGCTGGCTCTCCCAGCTGGCTCCCAGCCCTGACAGCTCCTTGGCCGCCCTGACAGCTCCTTGGCCACCCTGCCACACGAGGCGAGTGTCTGAGACATGGCAAGAGGCCAAGATGGCCACTGGCCCAGGGTCTGGGCACGGCTCCTGTGGGATGGGGAAAAGACAACTGGAGCAGGCAGAGACCAAAGCTCCCTCCAGCTGAACCAGCAGAGGGAAAGCCCCTCAGCTCCCAGTACGAGGTTGAGTCCCGCCAGAGACCGGGGTCTTGTCCAGTCTCACTCTCCCGGGGGTGCGGGATGGCTCCATCAGAGGGGACCGCTCTCCCCACACCCCGCTGTGCCCGGGACGCCCGTGGCAGAGCGGTGTGTCCGTGTGAGGGAGCAGCTCCAGACCTGCGTTTAATCCTCCCCATGAGTGGGTTGCTTTAATCTCACCGAGCAGTTTATGTTGTAGGTTATTACAAGCGCTTTGTGCCCACGCTGGGAGAGACCCGGGCTGCTCCCCGGGAGGACTCTGCCTCCCCGTGCCCTCCCTCGCCCGCTCCTGATGGAGTTCCCGACATCCCATGAACAACATTCCCATGGTCTGTCCCTTTCCAAACCACGAGCTGCACTAACGTGACCCAGCACCAAGTTTCCAAGCCCAGCAGGAGCCAGCTGGACCCCGCTCTCCCCCCGGTGCCCCTCAGCCCAGCCAAGAGGGAAATGTGCCTGGTTTAACCACACCAGTTTGACATTTCCAGTCCTAACCTTTCTGTAGAACAGCAGCTACTGGACAGGTAAGCTGGTCAGCTCTGCCTAATGCAGATTGATAGTGGATCAGCTTTTCTGTCTTAATTTGCTTATGACCTAGAGAATTAGCGGAGAGGATCCGTTATCCTGCCAGTGCACTAATGACTCCTGCAAGAGCAGGGCTCCCCAGGGAAGGAGTGGTATTTGCTAACCTTTCTCTGGCTGCTTTACATAATGGCACGCTCCTCCAAATGTCCTCAGCACAACTGGCTATTCCCTCACCCTCCATCCTGCA
Organism: Scolopax mira; assembly: GCA_004320125.1. Taxonomy (NCBI): domain Eukaryota; kingdom Metazoa; phylum Chordata; class Aves; order Charadriiformes; family Scolopacidae; genus Scolopax; species Scolopax mira. The sequence goes on along the minus strand of BJBW01001068.1, from coordinate 484,831 downwards.
CGATATTTCACTCCTTAAATTTCAAGAATATTGCTCGCTAAGAAAAGGTGCTGAATTCCTCGTGTCGCTCATCTTCCCTGTCCCTGCAGGGGCTATTCTTAGAGTCATCATTGGTTTAGGAATTCAAAGAGAGGCTCTTTTCCTCTTCAGGGTCTCCAAAGAGTTCCTGGATCCATATGTCTGGGTAGAAAAGAAAACCAACCTGAAATTTGCCTGCTGGTCAGATCTTACAAATCCAGGTATTACAAAATACCTGGTGGGGCTTTGTGCAGGGGAGAGAGACCCTTTTCATGGGCATTTCTGAAAGTGAGTGAAACCCAAGAGCAGGCCACCATGCAGAGGGCAGGACATGTGCCAGCACGAAATATTGTGGACATTTAGGAAGTCAGTGCTGGGGTCTCACTTATTAAGAATGAGTCTTGACTTCACTTGTGAGAGGAAGTGAAAATGCCCCATGATATTTCAAATGTCAGTCAATGAAACTGACATTTCAGTTTTCAGGAATAAGCAAACGATGTTCTGCAAGCTGACAGTGCTTCTGAGGCTCAGGTTTGGTCACGGCAAGTGTGTTTCAGCCGAGTCAATCATCTAAGAAGGACTGAACGAGGTGGCCAGAGCCCGGCACCAGCGGGAGGTGTCGTGATGCTCCAGGATGTTGGTCACCTTCTCGGCGCAGCAGGAGAGGAGCCCTGTGGCCAGAGCTGGCCACCAAGGTGACCCTGAGGCAAAGCAGGGCTCGTGGCCACCCCTGTGGGCAGCCCCCCCCAGCGCTGACAGGACTCACTCATCCTCAGCCTCCCCAGAGGCCCACAGGAAACAGGGAACCGCAGCCAGCTCTTTCCTGGGATGGGATGTTGATAAATGACCTGCAGGAACCTCTAAACAGGTTGGCAATATTCATCTCGAGGACAAAGCCCCTGGCTCCCCCAGCCGTGAGGGCTGCTGCTGCATTTGTTTTGACACAGTGGGTTTGGGGTTTGGTTTTTTTGTGAATAATAGGCTTAACCTTTTGCGTGTTTGATTTCACACACTGCTTAAATACCTCGCCAGGCAAAATAATGTCCCTGTTCAGCTGAGTGTAAACAGGTTATGCTGAGGTTGTCTGAATTATGTTAAGTACCTTTTGTAATTCAAGAATAAACCTAAGCTGGGCCAGAACAGCAGGTCAGCCAGCAAATGCTGGGGAAGAAATGAAGTCTCAGCCGTGAGACCAGGAATCCAGTCTGAAACTGCACCATCTCAGTTGTTTGGGCATGACTTCATGTTCCCAGGCTGTGCAGGTTAATGCACAGCTGGAGAGCACAAACTGTCGGGCCTGCATAAATCTGAAAGTAAATAAAACCTGGTTCTGATCTATTTTTGGCTTTTGCTTTGCAGAAGCCGTGCCCGCACCACCATGGGGGATGGCAGGATCCGGCAGACCCTTCCTCTGAGTGGTGCCCAGGGAGGCTCTGCCTGTGTCACCCTGTGTACCCGTGTCACAGCACACTTGTGTCTCGCTGGCTGCCCTGGGCAGTTGCCCATGTGGCATCATCAGGACTCTCCCATCCACCGTGTCTCGCCACGGGGGCCCAGAGGACGGAGCAGCAGCGCTGGTGAGGATGGCGATGCAGCGAGGAAGGCCTGAGGGAACCAGCACATCGCTGGGGCTGTTGTACCGCTAATCAGGCAGGTATTATTCTCCAGCGAGTTCAAACCCATCTCTCGAGAGGGCTGTGGCATCCAGCAATGCCACAAAAAGAGTGATTACTTTTTGTGCTCTCGGAGATAAGAGGAGCCTGTGAGAGGCACATAGCCCCTCTTAGAAAGGATGAAGCCATTCACAGGCTGAAGTTAAAAGAGTGTGAAGAAAGATAAGGAGCTAAAATTAGAATAAAATGAAGGTAGCAGACTTGGCACAGACAAGTAATCAAGGGAAATTCATTAGTTTGTCAGGGACAGGCAATGGAAGTGAAGTCAGGAGCCCAAAAGGCTGAATGCAATTACTAATACTGAACCAGAGCAAATGGAAATTAATTCTTCTTATTTCAGGAGAGGAACTGCTGCCCATCCACTGTGAAGCAGAGACCCCTGTGTCTCCTCTGCTTGGAAATGGCCCTGCCCAATGTCCCGGTGCCCACGGCCTGGGCTTGGTGTCCCTGCCAGGAGGTGCTGCTGTGGGGGGAGGCAGGTCAGAGCTGATCGCTGCGGGAAAACCCCTGCCCCAGCGCTGCAGAGGGGACTCCCACTGAGCTGGTTCCATGGCAAACCCTGCTCCAGGGATGCAGTGCTCACATCAGTGCTCCAGCCAGGTAGGACAAAATGATGAGAAATTAATTAACTAATGGTGTTGCAGCACTGACCTGCTGGGGGTCATGGCAGGGATGGAGGGAGCTGGCGGTGCCCCAGCCCCAGGGTGAGCCCAGAGGGTGTGGGGCAGTGGGGCACGAGAAGGTGCAGGAATATGGTGCCACAGCCTGTGCCAGGGGGTGCCAGGCACATGGGGAGGCTGAACAAGTGTGTCCAAGCTGCCACTCTTGCTCCGTGCCACAGGTGTGTGCCCACACCTCCCTCAGCTGCCCTGCAGACCCAGTGCTCTCCCCGCCTCCAGCAGCAATCAGTGCATTTATTACCCTGACAACGCCGTGGAAGTGCTGGCAGGTGCAGCTATCCCCTTTGCAAGCTGCCATTTATGTGTGTTTTTATTTCTACAGCTTCTTGCCATTAAAAGCCTGCAATTAAGATAATTAGAACAAAGACATTTGCCTTGTAATCAGCATATATTTCAATAAGATACTTTAATTTGCAGGCAAAAGTTGTTAAATAATTATTTAAATAGTGCTATATATATTGACAGTACGGTAGTGGTGACAGGGAAGCATTTATAGGTCCGATTCATGAAGGGTATTTATATATTAATTTCCTTTTTAATCCCCTTCAGTTAGATGAGCACACATCAAACCTGCAGGGAATGGCAGGGTAGACCCCCAGGTAAGGCAGGACTGGGCTGGGGGAGCTGAGCTGAACTGAGCCACAGCACAGTGCTGCATCCATGGCCCTGGGAGCTGTGGGAAGGCTCTGTGCTCGGTCACAGCACTGCAGTGATTCCCCACAGCATGAGCTTGGGTGGCCTCACATCTCTCCAAAACGCTGGAGAGAGAAATCCTGGCTCTGGGAGTTGATTTCTCACTTTACAGTGTCAGAGGCTGTTCAAAATAGCTGCTGTCAGCATCCCAGCGCTGATATCTGCTGGCAGAGGGAAGGGGCTGGCTGCCCGTCCTGCCCTTGCCTTCCCCCACTGAAGGAGCTAGAGCATCTCATGGTGTTCCCCACCCTCTCTCCATCCCCAGCACCCTGGGGACAGCCCCCGGGCAGCTGCCTGCACCCTGCCTCCAGCCCCTCCAGCCCCTCCTGCCTCTGGATGTGCAGCGCAGGCGGCAGCACAGGCTTTTCTCTCTTTTCCCTGCTCTAGACCCAGGAACTGCCCATTTCCCCCAGCGGTGTCTTTGGGAAGGTTCTTTGCAGTGACATTGTCCCCGTGAAGGTTGGTGTCTCCCCACGGTGGGTGCACGGAGCGGGGTGCTGCCGGGGAAGGGGAGGGATGGCGTCACCCCCATCCCCACACCAGGTACCGCCTGCCACGGTCCCCTGACAGGGATGTACAACACAACGCACCTTCCCCCAAGGGCTCTCCGCAGCCAGCGGCCCCTCGCTTCCCAGGTTTAAAAATAGTTCCAGGCATTATAAACAACCTTGCACGGAACATGACTTAAAACTTGTTTTTCATCCTGTCTGTGTTGCTCGTGGGAACAAAGGCTCTTGTCTCCTCCTCTCTGTGCCTGGTTACTGCTCTGGGCAGGAGAGGAGCACAGACGATACGGCACATCCAGCCTCGCCATCTATTTATTTATTTCTGCTTCTGTGATGCTCCAGGTTCTTCAGGGGCCACAAGATGAAGCAGCAGCTCGGCAGCCACCAGAGAATCGCTTGGAGCCTGTTACCTACCAGGCAGTAGCTTTCAAAAAAACAATCTGCTCACAGAGGACAGACTTTGTCTCTTTCTCAAAAGCTCCTTCCAAACATGAGGTCTGCCTGGCTGCCTCCACGCTCATAACCACTCGCACATTAGCAGTTGTGAAGTTTTTATCTTCATCTGAAAAGGTATGAATTATGCAGCAGGGAAGCACAGGGGTTGGTGGTGGGTAAATCTCTCCACGGAACACTCTGCAGAGCTGCCACCGGCCCCACACCAGCTGGAGGGGGGGGGCTCCTGCACCCCTTTGGAGCCTCCCAGTTCCCGGACCTGAGGAGTCCGGGGGTGAGTCTGGCTCTGCTGGCCCCCGGGAAGCCCCAGGCATCCTGCCTAGGGATGGGATGTGGGAGCCCTGCCCCAGCCCTGCCACCTGGGTTGTCCCCACCAGAGGGGAATGATGAAACCCGGAGTCCCAGGATTTTGCAGTAATAATGCACTTTCTGTGATGCTCCGAATGCCTTCACTCCATCCTGGCACACGAAGCCTGGTGCTGGTGTCTGACAAAGTCCAATTGCAAATGGGCTGTGGGAAGACTGGGCTCTTTGCAGAATCCTCCTCCTGAGCAGAGGAGATGGAGCGGGGGGGGTCTGGGGGGGGAGGACTCCTGTGCCCCATGGCACCTCCTGGGGCCTGAGGGACAATTAAACAAATTAACCTCAGTAACATCCAAGACTCTGTGCCACATCTCCCAGGTCCTGTTACACTGCTCATGCCCACGTCGCTCTCCTGCTCTGTGCGCCCAGTGAATCCTGAAATATTTGCTTTCTATTTTTTTCTTCCTTCTTTTCACGTACAGCCCCTGAACAGCACCTGCCCGGCTGCTGCTCCGCGAGGGATCTGCGCTCACATAACGTGTATTTTATCAGGGACTGTGAAGGCCTTGAGGGTGATGGAGATATTAATTGACACTGAATTTTCCACTCTTGTTATTAGAAGAAATCTTCCCATGAAATAACTCCCAAGTAGAAGAGAGGGTGAGGAAACTGCTTCTGGAGAACATCCCCGGCCACTGTCTCCAGGCCCCTCAGAGCTGAAAGGGAGAGTTACAAATGAGCAACAGTCAAACAGATTTACATGGGTTTATTTTCTTTAGCACCACCATGATCTATGAGCCATAACAGGCAGATCTTTCCAAAGCGGCTATAATAACTCATAAATATTTATGGTGCTTAATCACGAGGCAGCGGTGGTGCAGGAGCACTAATACCCAACGGTTTCGAAGCGCTGGGCTCGTGTCCCTGGTACAGCCAGGATGGGTCTGTTACTTGTCCTGCACCGGGGACCCTCCAGCTTTCTTGCTCCTTGTCCTTCCCACGGGTGCTGAGCTGGAGCACGGCCACTTGTGAGGGCAAGAGCTGGGCAGGAAGAAGGTCCTGGGGACACTTGTGGGTCCCCAAGTCACGGCTGGGCTCTTTGCTCCCTGTCTCCAACCAACCTTTCTCCGGCTGCTCTCTCCCTGCTGTTCCCATCTCCCAGCCAGGCAGGAAACTCCACCGCTGTGTTTCCCTGGGCAAGTCAGTCCTCTGAACTTCATCCATGGCACAGGCAGCATTTGACATGAACCCACCCTTAATTACAAGTTCTCGCTAGAAATACTTGAGTAGCCTAAGTCCTGATCGCTGTAATTGCATCCTAATGAATTTGTGTGTCAACTGTGTTACATGCAACTTCCCTGTGTTCTGTAAATATCAAATCAGGTTCCTCACTTAGTCTCCAGAGACCCCAGGCTCTGGTGACTCCACAGCAGTGTCACCAGCCAAGGGGACAGGGAGCAGCACCAGGGGTCCCTGCAGCCCCTCGCCGGGCGAGCAGAGCAGCCCTGCAGACACAGGAAGGTATTGACAGCACCACAAACATCCCACCACGGACAGCTTTCCTTCCTTGAAGAGAAAAGGAGCTTTGGCAAAAGTTACCAAAATGATGCCCTGCTCCCATAACGGCTCTTTAGAGAACATTACTTATTGTCATTGTTTTACATGTTTGTTACCAGAACTGCAGCTACTGCTCCCCCATAAACGCTGCGCATCTTAGTTAACCTCATTAAATCCTAAAGGATTAGTCAGCTGTTCCTCAACCACAGAACTGCTAGGAAACATCTAAAGCTCAAAGTTATGTGGCTTGGAAAGTGATTTTCTAATACAGGAACTTCAAAGGAATTTTGAAATCCTGCAGCATCAGGCAGACAGACCAATGCTAATCCACGGGAGTGCTGCTAACGGCCTCTTCCCTTTCTGTCCGGGTAGGTCTCCAGAAGCAGCTGAGCGTGACGCTGCCGTGCCGTGGCCAGGGGCTCGACTTCACCCCGGGCACCACATCCCCTTGCACCGCCCCGCTCACCGCACGCCAGGGATGATAGAGAGGGCAGGTACCTGGGGCTGTGCTGCATGGCTGCTGACTGCCCTGTGGCTTGTAGTCACACATGGACACTGACCCACCCAGGAAGGGTCCCCCCCAAGGAGGGTTCCCCCAGGCACACTGGTGGGCAATGGGGAGACTGTGCCTGGCCGTGGCTGTGACTTCCATGTGCTACCAGTGCCAGGGGGTGTCCGGTGCCCAGGGGGAGCAGTGGGGAGGGGTAGGCAGTGTCGTCCCAGGATAGCCCCCCAGGGATGCTGCCGGCACCTACCAAGCCCACCCTGCCCCGTACAGCATCGGGAACCCACCATCGTGCAGTCTTTGGGGGGACCGCCCCACCTCGAATAAATAATGCTCTTAACTGAGAAGTAATGAAGGAATTAAACACACTGCGTTTTGAGAGCACAAAGCACTGAAACCCATAAATTAATTAAGCTTCCCAGCGCCCTCCCCTTTCCCCCCCCCCGTGAGACAGAAAGGTAATTGCGATGGTGCACGTGGGAAAAAGAGATAAAAGGGATCTGTCACGGAGGCAGAGCCTCTGTAACGTGGCAGTAAGGGCAAACAAGTGCCTCTTCAGTCCCAAAAAGCCCCTTCCTGTGCCACCTGCATCTCCTGGGACCCAGAGGGAGCTGGAGGAGGGGGGGGGGGTGTGCTGCACCTTCCCTTTCTGTGACAAAGCCCAAAATAGGGAATCCCTAGCCAGGACATGGCAGTCAATCCTGGGCTTCCACCCGCTCCTTGAGGGTTGGGAGGATGTCGGGGTAATGGAGACAGCCTGAATCATGTAGTTGCTGGCGTGTTATCAGCCGGGAAACCTGTTAGTAATAAAAATACATGAGAAGAAGCAAGAGGGCATGAATGTTTAATCAGAGCAGGGCATTCTCTGGGATACTTGCATCGCCCAATGCAAATGGAGAGGAGGAGCCTTCTCCGGGCATTAGATGTGCCGAAACGCTGCCAAAGAGTGTCAAACTCTGGAGATCAGGGAATGCCCCTGCCAGTTGAACTCAATGGACCTCAAGGTCTTTTCCAACCTAAATAATAGTTCTGTGATTCCTTTTTTTGGTAAGAAGTTGTGCCCAAGCCTTCAAGGCCCGGCTCCCAACAGGTCACCCTCTTTTTTTAAAATTTGTTTCTCAGTGGAACTGCTTTTGAGTGCACTGGAAAATGGGAGAACCACATCCTCCACCACACCGTCCTTCCCAGACAGGTCAAGCCAAGAAGCTGAGGATTGATATCTGTAAAACAGATCCGTCAGTGAAGAGAGAGAAGTTCCTGCCTTTCTGAGAAGGAAATTCATTTTGACATCGTAATTATAAGTCAGAGGAAAGGTTAGTGCTGGAATGGTGAGCTTTGAAGATTATTATATTGTCATTATTCATTAATGACTACAAAAGAAATCAGCTCTAAATGATAATGGTAAAGTATAATGGCAAACCTATGATGCTTCTATTATATCCCATTTACTCCAAAAGAGCCCTGTGCTATTAGCTCAATAACAAAACCCAGAAGTACTAATCAGGTTTGGTCTGCAGTGACATGTATTGCTGTATAAACACTGCCAGGGAAAAGAGAACCTAGAAAATCTGTCTCACTGTGTTTAGAGCAATAATGCTAAAACTGAATTAAAATAGAGTAGGCCTTCCAGAATTACCGCTGTCATAACGTAGTGGTGGTATTTTTGTCTGGGCGATATGACTGGGCACAGGGAGGAAGGGAGGAAAAGATTAACTTTGAGAAAGGCATCTCGCCAGTGCCTTTTGAGGAACAGTGACAGTTGAAAATGGCCTCTGCTTCTGAGACTGCCTCTTACATGTGCTGAAAGCCCGGGAAATGGAGATGTCCCACTGGGCACGAGGCAGAGATGACACGTTACTTCTCTGTTAGGGGGTGTTAGGGGTTGCCCTTTGCAGCAGGATTGACACAGCAGCCAGGAGAACAAGGGGCCGTTATTTCTGGAGGGGGAGAGGTCTGGGCAGCCCCAGATGGGGGGACAGGGACAGCAGGAGGTCCCCAGGATGCTGCCAACAGCCCCGCTCTGAGATGGATCCCCAGAGCCCCATGGGGCAGTGGGAGACACTGTCCCCTCACTGGGGGCTCAGGAGTGACAACACACAGGTGGAGCTGGCTTTTGCAGGGCAGTTTGACTTATGGACACAGTCTGGCTGTGGTCCTGCTCCACCAGATGGGCCAGCTGCCCCTTGTTTCCCAGTTCCTCACCCCACTGGTACCCAGTTACAGGAGAGAAAGTGGCTGGTGAAGAGGAACAGGAATCAGAGAGGAGCTGGGGATTAAATTTATCAGGCAGAGACTGGGATAGGCTTTTGGACCATGTCAGCTATCCCAAATCCCTGTGAACAGGGCTATAAAACTTGACAAGGCTGCTACAGATAGTTCAGATCCTATTAAAGATGTAAAACCACTGACAGAGCTGAAGCGCTTACAGATGCTAACTCGGCTGCTGGGGAAGTAGGCTGGCACCAGGGAGAGGGTTCAAGTGCAGGGTTTTAGAGGGTGATGATCAGAAACACACCCAAATGAAGAGAAATGGCTGAAATGGTGAATATGGTAAATCATCATCAAACCAACAGCTTCTGCTGTTTCTGATAAATGGTCTGAACAGTGTATGGGAAGGAGTTCAAACTGCCCGTGAATTTAATTTGTTTTAGGTCAGAGCATCCCACCGCTTTCCTCCCGCCTTGATTTTCCTGCAAAGCACTAAGCTCTAGACTTAAATGCTCCATTACTACTTTTAGGCTTTAAATCCACTATGTAGACTTCAAACCTGTGCTTAGCTGTGATTCTGCTTGACTCTCAGCTCACTCTGCGGCTGGGCCTTTATCCCCACTTTGCATCCGCAGCGCTTGATCACATTGCACTGCAGACGCTTCCCGCGCGTCCCAGCGCGAGCGGCTGAGGGGTATTTGCATAGGCTGCTGCTTTATTCACTTTGACAAGTCCTCTTAGATCATCTTGTTAACTCCTATACAGAGAGCTACAGCAGCAGCCAGCCGCCCATGCAGCTGGCAAACGTGGAGCAATCTCCGTAGTTACCTTATTTTTATTCTGGAGATTGTGACTCTGAAGGGTGAGCAAACAGCAAACTGGAAAGTAGATGAAAAGTGCTCGAGAAGACATTGCTGTGTGCCCTGTCCATCCCTGTGGTGGAAATCAGTTCCCCCCTTTCAGCAGTGCCTTGTTTGCTGTTCTCTCCCCCAACTTTTTTTTTCCCCATCTGGAGGGTAACCCAACTGTCATTCAGAGCACCCACCCCTCAGGGCAGGAGCAGAATTGTCAGTTGTCTAAGCTTTTAACCTGTTGGCAGATGTTTGTGTCAGGCAAGAAAATAATTTAGTGTCTTTCTTTTCCTGTTCTCCATTGCAGGGCTTTGCCTATAGGCAGCCTCCTTCCGCAGGGGTTCCTTTCATTTTATGAGCATTGGTTTAAAGGAATTGGTGGTGCTTCAGGTAGGAAATACTGTTGAATGTGCAGCCAGAAAGTTGAGGCACACAGAGGATCTGACCTGAATTAATTTACTGTACCATCTTGGCCGAAACATAGAAAAACATTTCCCAGACCAATACTCATGTTGTTTGAAAACCTTACATGATTATTTGAGACATTCAGGGCCCATCATATGTAATCACTAGTTAATATCTGCACTGCCCAAGGGTGGATTTTTACTTGTGGAAGGGGAAAGGAGAGAGGAGAGAAGGACATAATGCTGCATGAATGCTCTTCTTGCTGGTATCCCTCTCGTTTGCACGCTGTGCCGACACGTGTATTAAACGTGGGCAGATTGATGGAGCATCTTCGTGTCGCTGGAGCAGCCGCTGATACTGATCCACAGCTGCTGGGGCTGATGCTCTTCCCTTCCCAGGTGAGGAGTCCAGGGCGCAGTCAGCCCAGGCTGACACAGATCTCTGCTAAAGCTTGGGTTTATTCTCTAAGCTTTTTTTGGATCTTGACGAAATTCCCTGGTAAGATCAGCCTGCACGGCAGCTTTGGCTCCTGTACCAGTTAATTTATGACATGTTTAAAAGTTTGCTTTCAGATAAGCATATTTTAAGGTCAAACAATTTTCAAATAGACAGTCCTGGATGTGTCTGTCCACAGAAGTCCTGGCTTTAAACCATCCTTCTACCCAACAGCAACTTGTTTACGCTTCCTTAGAGGCACATACCTCACAGAATAATTCGTTACCCCATGTTGAGAGCTGCCATTAGAAAGGGACACTCTGCCTACTGCTCCTCCCTGGCTACTATTTTTCCTGCCAGTTAATGCAGTCCCCCACTGCCGCTGGTTCTCCCCAAGAAGGTAGTGTGGTCGTGAGCTGGGTCGTGCACAGTCCCAGGGGGGAGAGACTGTAACACCCTTCTACACGGACAAATGCCCACGCTCACTCTGTGCTGCTGCAACTTGCTTCATTTCACCCTTGCTGAGGGTGGAATTGTTCTCACTTTGGGTCTTGTGTGAGTCTTCTACCTCTCTCCTGCTCTCTTCCCTCTGAGCCCGGGACGGATGAGCTGCGAGCAGCACAGACAGTCACATTGCAAGTGTCGGACACCGGGAGAAGGATTTGCAAGGAGTCCAACTGTAACACCACAATTCCCTCTCTGTCCTCCCCACACGAGAAAGTGTGTCTTCACGCTCTAATTAAACAGCAGCCTGACATGTTTTTGCTGTTTTGATTTGCTTTGAACTTTGTCAGTGTGATAAACACACTCTGCTTCCCTGCCTGCCAAGGAGTCCTGCTGTTGTGAAGCTGTTTCTTCCCTCAGCTCTGACGGGCAGAGCCCAGCACCCAGTTCCGTGGTGTCCGTCCGTCTGCTGATGCCAACGGCAGAGGGACAGCAGCTGCCACAGCATGACATGGTGCCAGGGCACCGGTGGCTCTTTGACAGCCCCTTCATGTCGCTGAGATTTCAAATGCTCCTGCTCAGAAAACACATCTCTTTGGGCTGGGGCTGGTGGGGGTGAGGGCACGTTCCCTCAGATGGTTGCGAGGTGGCACAGAGTCCCCATGTGTCCGTGAGCCGCAGCGACAGTCAGAGGGAAGGAAGGAGAGCAGGACCAACGCACTCCTTGCCATGTGGCATAAACGAGGATGAAAATTGCCCGTTGGTTCCCAAGCAGTTTGCTTGTATTTCAGAGTTCGTTCCCAACAGACCAGCGAAGGAGATGTGCTGCGTGGGGTGGGCTACCCCAAGCCGCAGGGTGGCTGGGGTCTGTCCCCATCTCCAGCAACACCCACCCCTGAGGAGTGCAGGGACCCCAGCAGAGGTGACAGCGGGGACCCCAGGGAGCTCCACGGGCTGGGGTCACCTCACATCTGCTGGTTTTGGCCACGCTGCACCCACACCCCAGCACCGAGGGGGAGATGGGTGAGGAGAGAGCGGTGCTGGGAAAATAAACCCATTGAACACTACTTCCCCTCTCGGAATGCAGTGAGACTGAGGGGGAACCGTGCGTCTCCAGAGGAGGATTATTACTCCCAGGATGGATAACAAACTTGTGGACCTTACTGGCAGCTCACAGGTGGGGAGCTCCATCGAATTTACAGAGGATTAGGCAGCTTTTTATGGCGCTCAAATTTATACTGAAGCATCCAGCTAAAGACAACAGGACTTTCACTGGAGGAAGAGCAGCTTCATGACTTGCTTTTCTTAGTGTTATTAACTAGCAGGTCAGGCTCAGCGTTTGGGAAGCTGTCCCCATTCAGGTGTGAGACACGGCAGGGATCCCACCCCGAGGTGTGAAACCCTCAGCCAGGGAAGAGCCTGTGTTGTGTTCTCGGCAGAGAGGGGTGGACAAGCTTCCAGCTCAGGGGGTGGACAAGCTGCTGACCCTGGCACTAAAGGGACACTCATCTCCGTGAGGTGTCCCTGCTGTCTGTGTACAATCGCGGGTATTCTCTGGAACGAGTGCCACGGCTCATAAATTACGGACTATGCCTGGTGTCACAATTCCTGTGTAAAATATTGAGGGCTGGTTTTAAATAATGTGACAGTGTCCCTTTTAATGTCCCGATCACAAACACCACAAAGCTTTCAGCCTCCTTGCTTCCATTCTGCAAGTGTGAAAGAACATTTATCTCTGGCAGTTTTTTCCACAGCTGTTGGCAGGCAGCCCCGAGTTCCTCAAACAGCACCGAGCACGACGGGCTGAACCTGCAACCTCACCCCAGGTGTGCTGGGAGCGCTTGGTTAATGTCCCCAGACAGGTTTAGATAACATTGCTTTACCCCAGGAAGCACGGCTTTACTGTGAGATGGGCATTCTTCTAACTTCTTTGGAAGCATTCTTGCTTTTTTGGCAACAGCTGCTCCATAAGCCATAGCCAAACAGGCCTTAAAGGCCGCGGAATCTGTAAGAACTGGGGAACGCCCAGAAGCCACTGGTGTTTGTTGTGAGCCACTGGTGTCTCAGCTGTCTCTGCTTTCTGCAGAAATTAACCACTTGTTGCTCTTCACCATTGCAAAACATTCCTGTCGGAATGCGGTAGTTCCCACGTGCAGACGGAGGTGAACACGGGGACGCAGCAATGGAAACAAAAAAGCATTATTTTACAACTCACAAACATCCTTTGGGCCGGGCATACGCCGGCGGCGCTCCCTCCCGTGCCAAGGGACTGGTATCTGAGCTACACCCCGACACCTCTCCCTTCGCAAACAGCCCCCACGGTCCCCCCCGGGCGCAGGGCTCAAGGCAGCTCCCCGGCTCCACAGGGCTCGGACCCTCGGGGCACCCCAACGCCGGGGCACTGAGACCTCAGAAGAGATTTCCAGCAGAAACTCAGCCTCTGAGCAAGAGAAAAGCAATCAGAGAGAGAGGACTGGGCGGAGAAAGTTTCCGTTGGAACCATAAAGCTTTGCAGGGATTCATTTTCAGCATTTACAGTGGTGACGTTGATTTTGAATGAACTTCCCTGTGGTCAGCAGGTGTTGGGGTGCGTGTGTCACACCCGTGTGTGACCGGTGTGTGCCCCGCGCCCGGCGTGAACGAATGCTGCAATCCGTGATACAGCTACCGAACCGCCCTGTGCAGAGCAGACACACCGGATTTGTGTCTTCCCGTTGGAAAATGCCTTCACGGGCGCACGGAAATGGTAGCCATCGCTCTGAGCTGCTCCGGCCCGAGGTGCTGGAGCCAGGGGCCAAGGCGATGGCACCACGGGGAGCGTGGTGTCTGTCCCCGCCCCGGTCGTGCCCCCAGGAAACACAAACGCACACCCCGCGTCAGGGCGTCGGGCACCGGGGGAGGCACCGGCACGGCAGCCGAGGGGAAGGCGGCCGCCGAGAGCCTCGCAACCGCCGGTACACGGCACCGCCCGGCCGCGCCGAGGTAGCCCTGCCTACGAGGGCTCCTGGGCTGGGGGAGCTCCCGGCCGAAGGGGGCTCCTGGCCGAGGAGGCTCCTGACTGAGGGGGCTCCTGACTGAGGGGGCTCTCGCCCGAGGGGGGCTCTCACTGACAGGGGCTCCCGGCGCAGGGGCGCGGGGCCGAGGGTCCCCCCGTGGCCGGGGGCGGCCGAGTTCCGTCGCGGCGGCCGCGCTGCCCGTGACGGCACAAGCCCCGCCCCGGGGGGGTGTGTGGGCGTGTGTGGGGTGGGGCGGTGGCCGGGGAGGGGGCGTGGCCGGGGCGCGGGGGCGCGCGGCGGGGGCGTGGCCGGGCGGCGGGGGCGCGCGCGGCGGGGCGGGGCGCGCGGCGGGGCGGGGCGGCGCGGCGGGGCGGCAGTCGGGCGGCAGCCGCGGCCGGGGAGGGAAGCGGCGGCGGCGGCGCGGTGCGGGGCGGGCAGCGGCGCCCCGAGGGGCGGCATGTCCAAGACGCTGCGGAAGAAGCGGCACTGGCTGAGCAAGGTGCAGGAGTGCGTGGTGTCCTGGGGCGGCCCGGCGGGCCCCGACCCCGACCTCCTGCGCGGCGGCGCCGAGCGCGGCGAGTTCCCCTACCTGGCGGGCCGCCTGCTGCCGGGCGGCGAGGGCGCGCCGGGCCCCGCGTTGCTCTCGGGCAAGGCGCCGGCGCCGGGCGACGTGCTGCTGGAAGTGAACGGCACCCCCGTCAGCGGCCTCACGCACCGCGACACGCTGGCCGTCGTCCGGCACTTCAGGGAACCCGTGCGCCTCAAGACCGTGCGCCCAGGTGAGCTCGGCCGCCGCAGGCCGCGCCGGACCCGCGGGTAGGCCCAGCCGCGCCGGCGCCCTGCGGGGCGGCGGGAGGGCCGCGGCGGGGGGCGGGTGCCGGGCCCGGAAAGTTTCCTCCGCTGCGGGAGAGCGCCGCCGCCGGGCGGGGCGCTTGGGGGGAGGCACGGACGGCGGCGGCGGCGCTCGCTCCCCGGCCCCGGCAGTGCACCGGCCTCCGCGGCGCCCGGCTCCGTCCCGCCGCTCGTGCCCCCGGGGCGCCGCTGTCCCGGCAGGGCGAGGGCCCGGTCCCCGGCCGCTGCCGCCATGCTCTGCGGCGGCTCCGGGGCCAGGGGGCCGCTGTGCCCCGGTGCTCCGCGGGCGCGATCCCCCCGGCGGAACTCGGCCGTGCGGGACCGAGGCGGCGTTCGGAGGCTCCGTCGCTCCCGGGGGGTCCCTGCCCGCCGCCCTCCGTGCGCGGCAGCGGCTGCCCGTGGCTCGGAGACACCCCGTTTGGGGGGATTTGGGGGTGTCTGTGTGATGGCTCGGAGCCGGGTGCGGGGTCGGTGGGAGCGGGGGTGGCCGCTGAGCCTCCCTGTCTGTCACCGGTGTCTGCTTTGCAACCACCGGCAGCAAACTCTGCCCTTTCTTTTTCTATTGATTAGGATTAATTTTGAGTACACTTTAACTAATGCCATCAGATCGTTGTGGTTTATCAACATGCCTGTCAAATGTCAAGTTAATGCAGAATAGTGGGTACCTGCAGTCACATGAGCTAATGATTCACTGTGTAATGAGCTTCAGATTTACCGCTTTCCTGGTCAGAGAATCCAGGTGTGAGCGCGGGGCCTCGGAGAGAAACTCTCTCTGGTGAGACCATTTCTCTCTGAATCTAAACCAATACAGTATTTCCATCAGTATGTCTGCAATATTCCTTATGCAGCTTCTTTGTTTCACACCTGACTTGTACTTCTTTTATAACTGCTGGGTTGCTATTTGACTTTAGTTAATACATATTTTAAATCAGATTTTCCTCATTTGACCACTAATGGAAAGTCATCTTCTATATAGAGACACTGCAGCTGGCCCTGATGCGTATTGCCCGTTAAACAAATTAAAAACAAAACAAAAACAAACCCTCACCTTGAAAGCAACTGCAGGAGCCTGGTAGGCTTTGAAAGATGTCTTTAGCTCCAAAACTGGAAATCCCATCTGAATGAAGAAAATAGAGCAAACAGCTATGCGTCAAATGTAAAATAAAAGGATTTAAAAAAATCAAGGAGCAAATTGTTTAAGATAGAAAATAATAATAAATCTCTTTTAAAAGAGAAAGCTTGTAGAAGATGAAACTAGGGTTAGAAAATCAAAGGAATTTCTTGTGTTTACTATGGGGGGAAATCGGGGTATTCCTGTGCTGGGACTTTCCATAACACAGAGGTGTCTCAAACTCAGGTTAAACCCAGCAGAAAAGATTTAGAAGAAATTGATACAATGAATGGTATAAAATGGCCAGAGCCAGTGACATTCATCAGGAGTTCCAAATACAAAGTACTAAACAGTGATGTGTTGCCTTCAATCGTCGGTAGGATGGAAGGGGTGGGAGGTGGGGACACGGTGCCAGTGTGACAAGTGTCCAGGAGATGGATGGAACTGACTTCTGATTCCAGCACATTGCTTAAAACTGTGGTTAAGAATGAAAGTATCGGGCATGTTAATAAGTACTGCCGAATGAGGAGAGTGGGTTGCTTTTTCAGAAGAGAGTCTGTTAGATCTTGAAGGCTCACCGGCTGGTTTAAGCAAATCCAAGTGTTTTGGTGCAGTGGGTTTTCAGGTGGGCTTTGGCAGGGTCTCACAGCATGTCCTCGGGGCTCTCACCAGGTGGGCATCGTGTGGCAGCATCGCTGCCCAGAGATGAGTGTGGTTCTCCTGTGGGTTTAGTAACTGGTTAAAATACAGGAATGGTTTTCTCAGCAGCAGGGAACTCCTGCTGGAGTCTTGCAAGGACAGTGTGGTCATCCGGGGCTTGGGGACTGAGTGCTGGGTTGAGCTGTAAAAAGAGAACTAGCATTTTTATACTGATTTTATATAACTTTTGGAACAAATCAAACTGAAGCTCCAGATCCAGCAGTTTTTCCCATACTGGAACATATTGCTAGCATATTTACCACATCAGATGATTTTTGCAGTAATTTTCTTTGTTGATGTCCTTAAATACAGTATTTTAAAGCACACTGTTTTTTTTGGTTGCTTTTTTGCAAGATCACTACAGTAGTGCCCAGTGGCAGTATTCCAGTTAGTGTATATGTAATTAGGAAAGTTGTTGACGAGGCGTTCTCAGTAACAACCTGTGACTTTGAATTTGGCTTCACTTCCAGCCCTTGTGACCCTGAGCAGTTGCCGACCGTCAGAAGGCAGCTGGGAAGGTGCGGGGCTGTGCGGGAGGTGGTGGCAAAGGGAGCAAGGGAGGGGGGTCTGAATTCTCTGACACCCTTAATTGCATTACTGGTTTTAAGGTCCCATTTTCCATGTTTTTCTCCAGTCAAACCTGCTGTCTCTCAAATGAACTGCCACATTGAAAGGCATGGGGTGCCTCTGCCAGCAGGTCCTCGTGTGCCCTGTGGCTCCTCCGATTCCAGTGCTGTTGGGACAGGGGGATCTAGCTTCAGGGGTCGTTTGTTGCCTTGTCCCTGAATTTCAGGGCATGTAAAAGGCCTTGATGCTCTCCTGATTTGCCTCTGTGTTTTAGGGCAGAGTCAGTGTTTAAGAGCTGGCTCCGTCTTCCAGGTGGGTCTGTGCAGTGTCCCAGTGGCCCTGAACAGTGAGTCGGGGACTGGACTGCTTTTTTTCGAGCAGTGCTGTAGTTCCTTCATTAAAGGCAGCAACAGCTTTAGTTGACAGCAGTGAAATCTGTCTGTGATACTTCTAGCAAGCTCATATAAAATTTAAAATGGAAATTTCAAGATGCTGTTTAGTCTTGTTTGATAAGACACTTGAAAGATATGAATGTTAATTTGAACACCATCTGTTAACTGCACATCACAAATGATGGACCATTTTGTTGATGAAGAAATTTGTCCTCCCCTCTCTTGCTCTGCCCTTACTTTCTGAGGAGGGTGACCAAGGTCAGTGTCACACAGGCTGGGGACGAGTGTCCCCTGTGCCACAGGTCTGGCTCAGTGTGTGTGGCCGCCGGGACCATCGGCAGGGCAGAGCCGGCAGAGGGCTGGCCTCGAGCTCTCTGCCAGCACACCCAGGCTGGTGCTGGCATCCGAGCTGTGGAAATAAAAGTGAGAGCCCTTCCTTCTAGTTGATGCTTGAGATCATACGAAAATAGAGGTTTGTTGTAATTCATCATCATCTGGATGGGCTGAGCCGAGCAGCGGTGTGGAGGAGCAGGGTCTGTGCAGTGGGATATCTGTATGGATGTGCACGCCTCTGGCGCAGCCCAGCTCCTCGTAATGACTGCATTTGTATTTCAGCCACAATCCCCAGTGCTGGTCTCGAGCTAATCGCCTGCTCACGTGTCCCCACGATGGCTGCCCTGTGGCTCGAGGACCTTCCCTGCCCAGTGTCCCTGGGATTAGTGCCTCAGCCCCGTAGCTGCCTGGTACCGCTCAGGTTCTTTTGGTTCCGTTAAGGAAAAACTGAAGCGTTTGGCTTCAGTCAAACCCATTGTCTCCAAGTGCAAAGTTCATCTCTGAAGGTACCTGCCAGTCCCCTGGGGCGTTTGGGTTGAGCCAGAAGGACGTTGGATGTGCAGGTGAGCCTGGCTGCTGAAATACTCATCAGGACAACTCTGCTGCTTTCTGCACAGCAGCATGGCAGCCAAAATGCATGAAAAATGGGTTGCAGACCTTAAGTATGAAAAACTACTGATTATCTGCAAATTCCTCTTTCTGTAGCTCAAGTTGCCAGATACTACGTAGGAAGGAACGTGGTTTTCTTCCAAACCAAGGAGTTTTGATGAATACAGCTATGCTGTGGCAATTACTATGGTTTCATGGCCACTATAACTAGCATCTGGGAGGAAACGGGCAGAGTCTTGCAGCTCTTCCACTTAAGAGGCACTTCCAGAGCACAGTTTTATCCCTTGGTTATTGGGAGAATTTGTGTTGGCTCCATTGTGTTAACACTGATCTTATATAAAATGATGAAAAGTTCCTTGCAGACTATTTTTTTTTTATTAGTCTGACACTATTAAACCTCGATTTCCTACGTATTTATTTCGTAGCCAACTTTACAGGGGTGGCTGGAGCTCTTCCTCCCACTGGGCACCCTTGTGTTACCTCCAGCCTGGGGAAAGGTGTCACTTCAGGCTTTGGTTTGTCTCCCAGCTGGAGCACGTGGAGACTTCCCAGCTTATGTTCATAGAACTCATGGGATCTGCATTTTTTCACTCCTTGTGCTGTTTAAAGCACATCCAGCCCAAAGCTGGTGCTTGTTGCTGCTTTGTTTGTGCTCAGAGTCTGCAGCCTTTCGGGGTGACATCTCTGACTGCTTCAGATCTATTGCTTTGTTTGAATTATGATACAAAGAATGAGGTGATTGGCTGGTGGATGTAGTACTCAAGTTCTCAGTGCCCAGCTAACTATTTTCGAGTTCGTATCTGTCACTAGATCATGTAATGCTCTTGGGATCTAAGGATCTTGAAGCCAGCAAGGCCTTATCTTACCAAATGCTCTCCTGATCAACGTCTAGTGTGAGCTTGCAAAACAACTTGCTGCTGCATGCGTTTTCTCCGGTGGCTGTAGAAGCACATGGTGAGGGGTCCCTGATGCCTCTGTTACTGACAGGAGTTAACAGAGATGTTCAAAGTCAGCTCATGCACGGGGGTCTCTTCTCTGGAGCAGGATGAATGAAAATGGTGACAAATGCAGTGACTCAGATCAGGATTCGTCTCTTGAGACATAATACTCAAAGCTGAGTGTGGAAGATTGATTTACATTTTCTCTTGTGCTTGAGGTAGGTACAAAGCCTCCGTGTGGGGGTAAACATTTGCATGTTTGGCAATTAAGGCAGAGAGGAGGGCATGCTGCGCTCCGAGGCTGCTTTTGCAGAATCAGTCGAATTCTAAATGTGCCATGGTGAAACAGAGATCCGAGTACACACTGGGATAATTTTGCCTCTCTGAGGAAAGGCATTACCCTAATTCTGTGTTTCTCTGGAAGCTGGCAGTGGGCCAGCCGGGTGATTAAACACACTGATGTGCTCCTCAGCTCCTCCGAGGAGCCGAGGCAGGCGGTGTGGGTCCTTTGGCCCTGGCTGCACCTTGGCTGGGACCGCAGGCCCGGAACGCCATCCTCCCCACATGCGGGGGGCTGCTCTGCTGGGCCGCAGGAGGAGGAGGGGTTGGTTCATTTCACCATGCTAGGAAGAGCCCAAGAACACACAGATTGCTGTCATTATTGTGGAGGGTGTGCGGGTTTCGTGGCACTGGGCAGAAGGCAGACCCTGGAGAAGGGGTGCTTTCTGCGGGAGGCGCTGGCAGCGTGTCCTGGGGCTGCCCTGCCCACAGAGCCATTAGCTCCCGGCGTGTGGGGACACAGAGGACTGTCAGGCATCTGCCAAGGGATGGGATTAGTACGTGTGTATAATCTTGTCTCTCATACCCATCTTTATATAAAAATATTATTCTTGGCATAGAGCATACTGCTTTTCACATACTTTGTTTAAACCTTACTGCGATGAGTACTGTGGTAATGATTTCACCATAAATGCACTCTAATTATTCTATTCTTTCTTGATGTGTTAGTTGCAAATGATAACGAGGCCTCATGTGGCTTTTGCCTCTGCACTGCTTAACACCATGGGTTTAATTTGTATTTTTTGTTCCCTTCAGGAGAGCCCTTCTCTCCTCTGTGTGTTTGTCGCTGTGCCTGGGGCGGGAGCTGGTAGGATAGTGCTGGGTAAGGCTGGCACCAGAGCGGGGGGTGCTGCTGGTGTCCCCCAAACCCACGTCCTCTCTGTCCCCGCTTTAGGGGAGCAAGAATCTCACTAGGGCTGAGCGACCAAATACTCGTGTCCCAGTTATTCCTGGAAAGAAGTTTTCTCACTCAGGTAGATGGTTTTGATTGAAATTCTTGCATATGTTTGTGTTGCTTTTCTATTAAAAAATAAATAAAGCAAGCTTAGGTTTACCTGCCAGCATAGAACTTGTTTGAAGCTGTGATTTTGCACTATGCAATAGCAGGAGGCTTTCTCTTCTGTGTGAATGAAGCCAAGAATGAAATAAACATGAATATTGACTAGAAGCCATGATTTCAACAGCAGATTTTGCCTTCATTGTTTTTGCCCAGGTATTGCTCTGGCATTCTTGGCTGGCTTTAATATAATGTTAGTCAGTTGTAGAAAATGGCTGGTTTTTATTGCTCTCAGAAGACACGATTTCCTTAATTTTTCTTTTAAAGAATTTTAATTTTGCTTTTGTAAAACAAAGGCACTTTAAAACTAAATTGACTTTTTAGAGAATTCCTGAAGAAAACAAGCTGGGCTTGTGTAACTTGCCACGTACCATCCTGCTTTATTATTGAACATCTGCTTCAAGATATTTTTCAGCTGATAATTCTTAAAAGAATTAGAAAATATAACAAGGGTGGTGTATCCAAACTGATGGCTGAAAAATAATTACTCTAGTTTTGATTGTTGTCCTGTTTTGAGGTCTTTGAATTCATTCTTCTGGTTCTTGTTTTTAATTCATGGTGCTTCCTTTTAAGAAATATCTTGTCACATTCATGGACTGTTAGTTAAATCGCATCTTGTTCCCTGAATGGGAACAATTTTCTTCTTCAAAGCAATAGTATGCCTGAGAGTACTAGATTTAGATTAAAAAAAAAAAAAGTGAGCTCTTTGTATTTCAGAGTAAATCCTGTATTTAGTTCAGCTGAGCAGAAGGCGAGGGGAAAATGTAGTGGGAAGATTGCAGACTCGTATTGATCTGTTACACCGTCATCGAAACCAGAATCCTAAGTAATTCGTCTTCTCGGTTGTAACTGGTATTTGAATCTGTGTTAAATTAATCTTTCTGGGTTGCAGTGGGAACAGCTCAGGGTGAGGGACCAGCAGCACTGAGCACGGCCGGGGGCTGCCAGGCTCCTTGGGGTCAGGAGCATTCCCCTCTTACCAGAGGGAGGTGTCCTCAGAAGGGAGTTTCTCCATGTGGAATCAAAGAGATGCAGAGGTGCTGGAGGGGAAGGGGTGACCACGGTGGGTGCAGTGAGTCAAGGAGTTTGTTAACTCTTCCATTCTGGATGAAGCCCATGTAGAAGCTGTCCCTTGGTGCTGCTGGGGAAGAGGCAGATAAGGGTGGCTGCATGGGGCTGTGCTCTGTGATGGGTTTAGGTGTAGCTTTCAATATGAAATTAAATTATAGCAATCTTCTGTCCAAGCTTATGTCACTGTGCTTTTTTTTTTTTTTTTTTTGGTTACATGTAAATGCAGCATGTTAAAGTAATGATCTTATGTGGAAATGTAACTTCTTGAGCAGAGCACACTGAGGCACACAGCTCTGGCTTCCTCTGACACCGAGCTTTTAAAGCATGTTTTCATAGATACCTTTAAAAATGTTTGCTTACAGCTACTTTTTGATACGTGTGTTTCTCAAGCTGTAATTTGTCATGAATTGTTGACTGCTCTCCATTGAGTGTAAGGTCTTCAAATTGGAAATCAGTGGTGTGTTTACAATCCATCCTGTGTCACTCTTCACTTGCTCAATAGCAGCCAGGCTTGTCGCTTGATGTACTCTAAGTTGTTTCCCTGACATAGAAGTAAAAAGGTAATTCCTTTAAGCTCTGGGTTGCCCTGTCTCTTCCATTACCTGTATAAAACATGTGAAGCTTGAATTCTAGCTCTATCAGATTATGGAACACTTGAATATTGATTCTTACTGTGTTCTCTGTCAGCGCCGTTTCATTACTGACATTTGGTAATGAATACAATCAGACAGACAGCTGGTGCCTTGTGAATATGGATTGGGGTGAGATACAAACATCAGTCGCACTCTGGTTTTTGGTGTCTGGAAATGCATTATTTCTGACTGCACAATACTGAAGCGTTCTTTCAAAAAGGTGGGAAAGGCAGTCAACAAGGTTGTCAGGATTGTGTAAATTATCTGTTACTGAAGGTGTCTTTCCTTAAAATAGAGAAAATGCATTCTTAGAAATCTGGACTAGCATTGCCATGAGAGCCTGACCCCAGAGTGGACTGAGGGTCCTTGAGCAAGGGTGGGTGTGTTTGGTGGGACCAGGCCCGAGGGGAGCTACGGGTGTGAGACGGCAGCTGGGTGCATCCAGGGTTGATCTGTGACACATATTAATGACAAGAAAGAAAGAATCGTAAACTGGAAATAATATATTATTTTGTTCTAAAGAAAGCACTATTCTGGAAGACAATCCTTCAGGCACCTGGAGATATGAATGGGGTGATGTTTACTCTGTCCTGGATCCTTGGCTTGTGGATTTGTCACCTTCAGTAGCTGTCTGCAGATGTTACATAAAAACACTCTCAGAAGTTTTCAACTGAAGATGCATCATAGGCTAAACATCATAGCCATTTAAGAGAAAAACCAAGCTCCCTTCCTCACCCACACATGTTTTTAGGGTGGCTGTTAGACGTTTCCCCTCTTTGTAGAGCAAATAAGAATAAAGATCTCATGTCTTAGAAATAAAAATGAATGGCTGATATGTTCCAGTGTTATTTACCTCCTGGTAATCAGATGCAACTTGAGGTAGACATCATGGGCCAGTGTCTCTGAGCTATGAAGAATACCAAAGGCCATTTTGAATTTTAAAAATACAGTTTGGGTGATGTGTGCAGCCATCTGCCAGAAAATGCTCTGAAAAACCATGGATATTTGGTGGTTTAGCCTGTATATCAGGCTTTGAATGTAGAGAATACAAAGGAATGCATTTAGTGCTGAGTTTCCACTGAAATGCCCCTGGTGCCTTTGTAAGAGGCTTTTTTTGATAAAACATTTAGGGAGAAATTAGTTTCCCTTGGACTGGGATTGTTTCGCAGTTGTATTTTGAGAGCAATTCAGTGTTCGCTATTATGTTTGGGATCCAAATTGTGTCTCTGCGATTAAGGATGTTTCAGTGTGCAGCCAGCACCTACCCTGCCATTCTGTGCCAGGACCCATCTGTTTGCCCTTGGAGGGGGCTCCGTGGGCAGAGCAGGGCGTCCTGCTGCAGGGAGAGAGGAAGGGCCCTTTGCCAGCCTCGGGCTGTGCCAACGGGAGCCCTCTCTGGCCATAGCATGGAGCCATCATCCTGGAGCCCCTTCCCCATGCTGGGAGAAGGCAGGAGCATGGAGCTCCCCTGGGGACGTGCTGTGGTGCAATGGGTTGGGGTCGGTGGGGGGGAGAGCCGAGCAGCGGCACAGGCGCCAGTCCCACACTCAGCCAGAAGAATCATGTTTTAAAAACCTCTCCTTTCATGCCGATGAAAGAGCAGATGAGAGAAAACATTCCATCTGAAGTGGCTGCTTAATTACTGTTTGATACAGTGATGCAGTTTATCAAATTAAGTTGTTAGTGGAAATAATGTTAGGGTAGGAAGTGGACTTGCTCTTCAGCAGTAACTTTCAAATCATTTGTCTGAGTTTTCCGGTGTCACCGAGTCTCACAGGGCAAAGTTAAGCCTGTTTTTATCTGTCCACCGTTCTTAAGCCTTTCCCACATGCCCTGAGAGTCACACAGGGCAACTTGGACCCGGTGCTTGGGAGCGCTGAGAGCCAGGCAGGCTCTGGTCACCCCCCAAACAGGTTCCCAGAAAGAAATTTAAAATGTGGCCTCGGATATTTGAGTCTGGGACTGAGCAGGTCTTGGAGCATCTGCAATTACTTATATAACTCAAAGAAATAGACGAGGCAACTGATTTGCTACTTTGTGCGTTTGTTTTGTGTGATGTGTTTAACAAAGTTAACTTAAAGGTAACAAAATTAAGTTTATATAATCTTAGATAACTAAGTGGTTCGCTGTCTAATTTGGTAAAGAAGCCTCTTTAAAAGGCTATTATATCTGTTAAATAGTTGCTGTAGTTGTAGCCAGTCTTTAGGAAAAATAAAACTTAGTGAGTCTGGGGAGGAAAAATCACTCTCAAACCAAACCAAGAAGCAGAAGTGTCTCTCTCAGTGTGAGTTTTCCTTTTCTCTGGAAGATCCCAGCAGAAGTATAGTTGTGTAGGAACGAGGGCTGTTTATTCTGTTTGGCACATTTCTCATGTCTGTGCAGCTGGTGGCCAACCAGTGCTCTCCTGCAGCTGAGTACAGAGATGTATATATGAAATTTTTTCATCTTTTCCTGACACTATTAAAAAACACAACATAAACCCATTAACAAATAGTTGGAACTCAGTGTAAGTCAATTTGCCGATTAAGTATTTCCCTCCTGCACAACATGGTCTGTATGAAAAGAACTAAGGAGATCTTTGAATGATTTTGACACGTCTTTGGATCAAATAGACAGTGTGATGAGCTCCCAAAACGCTTCGGCCTTCACCTGTCTGTGGGGTCTCATTGCCAGGACCCACACCTTTGCTTTGGTTATGCACCAGGTTTACCGTGACCTTCTTGCAACAGAGGCAGAGTTTGCTGGTACTACTCATTAAATGCAAGAGGATTAACATCCAGTTTATTTCCTCTAAAACCACAGAACTATCAGGAAATAACTAAGCCCTAAAGTTTTAGGTTTGCAGAAATGATTCCCTCCTAATGCGTGTACTTGGGGACGAGTGGGAATCCCCTTACGTAAGGGAGAGGCCGAGCCGGCGATAATCCTGGGAATGATGGTAATGGCTCATTTCGTCCTTTATTGGTCTAAAGAATTCCTCAGGACTCCGCTGACCAGAAGTGCCAGGGAGGTATTTTTACCTCTGTTGCTGAAACTATCGCTCGTTAATTTCACTAATCTTCTTTGCAGAGAGATTAGATTGCAAACGCTTTGGTGCGGGGAGAAGTTGTTTGTGAATCGCGCGTGGTGCCGCGGGGTGAAGGTCCTGTACGGGACCAGACCCGGCGTTCCATTGCCGAGCAGGAGCTGCAAATATTTACTGCCTTGGCTTCGCTTCAAGCCGACGGTGTTTCCTTGGAGGGTGGCGTTTGTAGTATGGACTTTAATGCATTGTGTTTGCTATGTGGCAAAAAAATGCTAATGGTGTAAGTTTGAAGACAAAATTGCTGTGGTTTTATTTCATATTGAGAGCTGGTCCCTGTTGTACAACATATAAATGTTTTGTATGACTAAATAAAAATCGTTGTCTGTTATTGTAGATCTCGACATCTTCAGGTGCCATTCATGCATGTAATTTTTAAACAGCTGATTATAGGAGCATTAATGTGCCATTATGAATAAAAATATTAAATGTATTCACGGATAGAGGAGGGGTGAGCGGCTCTGGGTGTGGGGAGTTAGGCTGCAGGGAACGGCAGAGGGAAGGGCTCACTGGCTTTTGCTGGGCCTCTTAGGAATTTTGAAAAAGATAAATAGTTATGTCCTTGACAGATCTATGCACTATTATTAAACCCTATTTTGTGGGTTATTTACAGGCAGCAGGAAGACCGTTGTACTCAACGCCAGGCCTGAAGAATTGCTCATGTTGTGGAATTACGAACTACAGCGACTTGTCTCTAAATTGCAGGCTTTCCTCTCTGCCCTACTTACTTGGTAGAAAAAAACCCTAATCCTGTGGATTTTATTTCTCTCTCTGTAGGACATCAGTGAGTAATTACTTTTCTCTGGTGAAGGTAGAGATGCTGGAGAAGTTTAATTAATGCCCATTAGGAGATGCTGCTAGTACTTAAACAAATTCATTAGGGCAGGGTGCTTGATGTTCATAAAAATAGCAAATAATTGCAGTGGACTGAACGTTGTTTGCACTCTGCTGTGTGATACATCTTCTTGTTCTGCTCTGGTCTGCAAAATATTTCAGGATGTGTGGTCTCCCTTCACCAGGGACAACTTTCCTACCCCCACGTAAAGTGAGGTTTGGTTTAGGGCATAAATCCCTGAGTATCCCCCTGCTGATGCTCGGTCACTGCAGGACCGAGTGACATCAGGGACAAAGGACGTCTGTCCCTGGGGTCTACGCTGGGCACAGGGCTTTGGTGCCCACTCTGTGTTATTGGTGTCAATCTTTCATATCAATCTCTCTGCCTTAGAAAGTGACTTGCAGCTGGAGGGGAGCATGGTGGCCGTTTGTCTCCTGCTCCAGGGGGTCTCTGTGGTGGAACAGGAGTGTGGTGATTCCAGTGTGTGAGGAGTAACATCCCATCACACTGTGGCATCACGGTGGGTGTCACTGGGGCTGGCAGGTCTTGGAGGTGACAGCGGTAAAGGGGTTTGGGTAGATGGGGAGTGGGTGCGAAGCCCCATGGCCAGTGGGTCTGCCCCACCCCAGTGGGACCTTCAGCTTGGAGCTTCAACCTGGAGGTACAAATAGCTGTACATCACAGGTGTTTGTATTGTCGAAACAGTGGTGTTGGCACATTTTTAAACATAAGCATGGGGGAGTGATTTGCACAGTTCTTAACTTGGAGCTGATTTCCCTTCATTAACTCTCTGCCATCAGAACTGTCAGTTGCTTTTGAAAGAAGCGTTGGAAGCGTTGGCGCTACTGAAATGGTTCCTTATCCTGGATACTGAGAACTGGAGCTCTCTGGAGACTGGGGAGCAGTGTTACTGTGCTGTGATTTGCATAAATTTAATGAACTTTGGCCATGCAAGAGTCTGATTTGAGCCCAAATTCCCTAACAGAGCACAGCGGGACGAGTGTGTGAAGAGACCAGAGGCATTGGCTTTCCCTGGTCTTTGTGGAGGGAGGAGGTGGAATGAGCGTAAAATTGCTTTGGGGGTGGGATGGGCCCTGTTTAAACTCTGTGCCCAGCACTGCTTAGAAGGGCATTATTTTCCTCAGGCTGCAGTGGTCCCTCAGACGGGTCTCGGGTCACCTTTTTACTGCCTGTATTTGTCCCCGAGTGCAGGGAGTATTTCCACAGGTAAGTACTAAAGTATCCAGAAACTGCCAGCTGTTGTTCTCTGCTGCTTCTCTCAGTTAAAAGTCCGCTAAAAATAGGATATTCTTCCATTCAGGCATCAAACTCTGATAGGCAATGAGAAGTGTCGTGCTGTGGGAATAGTAAAAGGGTTTTTACCTGAGGAACTACTTTCTGTGGGCTGGTTTTTCCTTTAGTGGGTGAAAGGCAGCAAAGAGAAAAAGTACTTAAATTGATTTCTGCTTTGTTGAATCGCCTTCGGGGGCATAAAATTTGTTGTTCTGAAATCCTTATTTATTGCCTCTTGGCAAATATGCCTGGTTTGTTTGGAGTTGTTTTTTCCTAATTGAATTATGTTCTTAAGAGGTCCCTTGCTCTTCCTGGTGTGTGTCGTTGCAGAGATGTTGGGTATTAAGGAAATAGCAAAGGAAAACAATACCTCTCATGTTTTCAAAAAAATACAGTTATTTGAGAGCTTTGTTATTCGCAGAGCTGCAGCAGCCTCACACCTTGCCATGGGGAAGCCGAACGTCCCTTACCCTTCCTGTGTCTGCTCTGCCTGGGTTTCCATTCTGTAAGAGACATGGGTTCGTTAGTAATCTGAAGGGTTATGTTTTAATAGCTGTTAGTTAATACACTCATTTACCAGCTTCTTTTTGCACATACTGAGGCTCCGCTGAGACACTCTTCTTACAAACCACCGATAGATAAGGAAGAGCAGAAACGCTGAGAAGCAGATGTTGCATGACCAAGTACCCAGCTGTGTGCTAACAGAATGGATCTCATGGTGATTAGTTAACAATTCCTTGGCAGTCAGAGGCATATGTAAAACAGTAAACACAGCATGGGGAAATAATAATAATATTTTTTTTTAAAAAAAGCAGCAGCATTTTCTAAGCTTAAAACACTGGCAACATCAGGTCAACCATCTGTGTTGCTGGAGAGCTGACTGTGCTGTGGGTAAGTCATACCAAGGTCAGTTGAGCTGACTTAAGCTCCTTAACCCTTTATTGGTAAAACAGTACATTTCTGTTTTCTAAGCATGGGGTGCCTCATGATTTGAATGACGTGAGCCACAGCAGGGATATCAGAACTTAAACCGTCAGTAAAGGAAAATAGTTATTAGTGGTGTGGAATTCTTACCTGCCATTTCATGAAGATGTTCATCCAGCAGCAGCAAAGCCCCAGGAATAGACAGAAAGCCCTGGCCATTTAAAGTCAACTTCTAAATTCAAGGTTAACTCCGTTAGTGGGATGGAGTTGCCATTGCTGTATCTATGGGCGAGTGTGTGCGAGGGAGGGAGATAAAGATCACCGTGACCTTCTGGCTGTGTAATTTAGAGCTGTGGCTGCAGTTACCACAGGCTGCCCTCTGGAGTAATTCTCTGCTGCAATGCCTGTTTTTTTTTTCTCATTAGAGAAATAAATGAGCATGCTGGTCTGTGAATGCCTTCATCCTTCCCTTGTTACCCCCGTCAGTGCCCTTCCTGTCCCTCTGCCAGCAGACCAGCACACCGTGCCGTTCTGACCCGTTACTCACGGCAGGCAATAGCAGTTTGAAGAGGAAATTTGGAGAAAGCCTGTGAGCTGTGAACCCTGCTGTTCAGCAGGTAGATGGGAGGGGGGCTGTTAGACCAAAGATGTGTTTACAAAATACAGAATTACCATTTAGATTCCGGGGTAGCTGCTTTGGCAATAGGGCTGGTTTCAGATGTGTTTTGCCCCAGGGTGGTGGGAAGGAGCGGGGGTTTTCCTGTTGGGTGTGTGTTTGGGGGCAGTTCGGGAGTGGGACAGGGCTGGGGACACGGCCCTGCGGGAGCTGTGGGGACAGAGGTGAGTGGGATGGGACCGGGCACAGGGGGAGGCCAGGAATGACGAGAGGAAAGGGATGCTGATGGGGTGGGTTGGGGTTGGGGTTGTGTTGCTTACTGGCTGTTCTTCCCAAAAAAACCTTCCTCTGTAGTTGAGCTGTTTGAGTCCCTGATTACATGTGCCTTACAAAGAAGTGTAAGGCTTTTATTTTTTATCATTTTGTCTGGTTTGGCCACGTGTGTGCCATCTCCTGCGTGAGGCGTAAGCCCCTCTGCCCAGAGTACCAGGGCTTTCCTCCATAGTGCTGCTCTGAATCCCTGGTGTGTGTGTACCTCTGTGTGCACAGTGACTTAGGGCATTTACAGTATCATTAAGGACTTCTAAAATATAAGTGGGCTTTAAACTTTTAAGTAACTTCATGATGTTAGAGCATATGAAAATAATAAAACTTAAAAACATCAATATATTTGTCCTGTTAATTTTTACTACTGCTTACAGATACTGTGCTTCTGGATTGTTTTTTATACTCCAGGAATATATACTGGGTTGCCAAGTAATTGAGTTTATATTGCACTTCAAACAAAAATTTAATATTTTCTATAATCCTGGCAGTAAATTCCTCGGTGAACTGTAATGCTGAACACCAGCATTTGTACAGATGGTAAGTTTCTGCCCAAGGAAGTAAACTAATTTAATTCTGTTACGAAAGACCCAGTCGTTGCCTGTGAAATGCTGTTTCTTGTCAGATGTCAGAGGCATGCTGGCAGTGCACAGCATATGGCACCCAACAACAGGGAATTACACCGGGTAGCTAAGGTTCTCCAAGGTGCCTACTGTCTAAAAACCTGGGTGGTGTCTCCTGCTCAGGAAGGTCTCAGGTCAGACGTGGCCGTTCCTCCAACGATGGTGTTTCAGTTCAGGGACTCGGGGTGATGGCCGTGGTGACACCGGGGGCTGCGCTGCCCATTGCGGGTCTCGCTCCACCAACACCCTCTACATCTCCGAGTCGGCTTCATCTCCTGACCCGTTCCCAGCGCGGCGTCTCCCGGTGCCTGGGGAAGGTGGGCTCCCCCCAGGGCCTGGGGGATGGCTGGGCCTCTGCACCAGCTGGCGTGTTTCTGTCTGCTTTCCTCTTTCTTACCGCTTGCCATTAAACTAAATCAGGACAGTAAAAACCCAAATAACTCTCAGTTCAGTAGATAATTTTTATGGGAAAAAGGCGAGCGTTGCAGTGTGGACTCAAATGGACGCGGCGCAACTCAATCTTTTTAATTTTTTACTGCTACTAGTGTTGCCCTAGAGAGGAAAATAATATTTAAGTAGGTTATAATAATGGTACATTTTGGGATAAATAGTCCATTTTTGTAGGGATGTAATAGCTGAGCTTTGTTCTTAGATGGAGTTGAGTCTATTTTTGTGATTTTGTGTGTGCTTAATCTATAGAATAGGAATTGCTCGACGGTTGGATTTACTAAATTATTTTTAGTTCACCCACGTTCTTTTCTGATTCCCCCAGGGTCCAAACATTAATTTATGGAACATTTTAGAGTGGGAACGATGATGCAAATTTTCTTAGTAAATTATAAGTCTTCCTGTAAATGTAAAGCTACTGCATTGTTTTGCATCAACATAGTGACTACTTTATGTTGCAAATTCTGTGCCTGCATGACCATAAAAATAAATGATGAACAATCGTTTAGGACAGGAGATGTAATCAGCTAAAGCCTAATGAAGCTTATACTTCAGAGCAGGCTCATCTGCTAAAATACTGCATTGGCTGAGTCGCTGCTGCAAATGGGTGGTTTTATAATTGCATTTCAAGTGGGGTTGATAATGCACTCTCTTATCTCCGTGACACCTCGTTAAAGCCTGGCTTCCCCTGGTCATCCCACCCTTGTCACCCAGCCCTGTCGTGCCCCAGGACCATCTTGGGACGGAGCATGTCCCAACCCCCTGGTGCCATTGTGTGTGGGGGGACACCTTCATCCAGGAGGCACCCACATGGCAGGCATGGGCAGGAGATGCCCAAAAGTTAAACACTTCCCCATCCCGGTGCTGGGTACGGGCAGGAGCTGGGGGTCTGCGGGTGCCCAGGAGCTGGGGCAGGAAGGCACTCGCAGCAGTTTCAGACCCCCGGTACCTGCTGACCCTGCTGCTCCTGGAGCTTGAGAGAGGAGGAGGAGTGTGTTGGCCTCAGCTGCCTGAGCTTGTTAGACATTTCAATTAATAGGCCAAATGCCAGAGGTGAGCAGACAGTGGCTTCTAAGAGCAATTCTACATGAGCTGTAGCTGTCAGTGGGGCTGGGTCCCACCGCTCGGGAGCTGCTGGGTGGGCACTGGCCATGGAACTGGGCATCTGCAGGGAGAGGGTGCTGGAAATTCCAGTTCTCACTCGTACTTCGCTTAGAAGCAACTGAGTCCCAAAGGCTGAGCTGTTCTGCTTTGATGGCATCTAGCTCTTTGCACTTGCTCTTCTTGGAGAAAGCACTATTTCATATTTAATTGAAAATCCTGCGTGCCATAACCGAGAATAAATCTTATGAAATGAATAGTGATGAAATAATAGGATATGCTGTGCAAGGGAAAAGATAAATTCCTTTCATTTTTAATATTACATGATGATTAACTTAACTTGTAGGGAAATGCTCTTTCTTCTATGATTGCTTCAACAGCAGCACCATAAACACAAGCTTCCCCACAAAACTGCGTTACAGCAAAAGGGAGTGGTGGAGTGAAGGCGGTGGGTTGATGGGTGTGAGGGGTGATGGGTGCTCCCTCCTGCACAACACCTGGCACTCGGGTGTGGGTGTTTGAGTGCTGGGGGTCCCTGGCAGTGCGAAGCTCAGCTCTGACCCACAGCTCCCGTTTGCTGCCCCCCTGTCCCAGCACAGGCTGTTACTGGGATTGGGATTGGGGTTGGGAATGCTGCAGCCGCCTCTGGGAGCACCGGGACTTCCCCAGCACCTTGAAAAGCTGGTTTGAGAAGCTCTAACTCCTTCATAAAAACTGCATAATGACTGTTCCCCAGAGCAGGAGGTGCTCCGTTCCCTGTTCCCAGTGCTGGGGTCCCCACAGAGCCCAGAGAGCCCATCGATGGTGTTCCTGTGCCGGGAGGGAACCACGCTGTGTGCATTGACAGTACATCTGTGCTTTGCAGCGATGCTGAGCAGGGTCCCGTGTTTGAGAGCCTGGTTTGCTGTTTGGGTTTATGGTCCAGCTGCAACAGACCTTGTGCTGCTGCCGACAGGCACTGCTGAGGGATGCTTTTGCTGTGACATTCTCGGCACCTTGGTGGTTGGTCCCCCGAGAGGCTTGTCCTGTCCCAGGAGAGCAGACACCCAGCATCTTGGTTGAACACAGCGTCTGTCAGGCTCCTGCTCTGCCAAATGCAGGCTGAAATAGGTTAGTGGGCCTAGAAATTATGCAGAGTGTAATTGCATGTCTTGCTTCCTATGGAAAGCAGGCTAAAAATAAACCTGTCTGTGATTTGCATAATTTCTATTCTAATCAGAGCACTCAAAAACAAGGAGAAAAAAAAAGACGGTCTTGGCATGTGAGCATGTGTCCTTATGCTGGGAAAGCAGTGCCAAGTGCCAAGCAGATGAAATGGCTTGTGTGACACAGCCAGGACGTTCCTCTCGGGGCTGTGGTGAGATGTGTCACCCCGAGGAGCCCCACGCTGAGGCTGGGGTGCGGCGTGACACGGCCAGTGGGGACAGACAGGGGCAGGCAGCTTTTGCCAGACCCCACAGTGGGGCTCCCCATGTGAGTGCTGTGCTGGACTGGGACCTCGGAACAAAACTTATGAAATGTTGGAGTTTGGATTTGCCCATTAGCTGCAGATTATCAAAGGGAAGCATTAATATTAGAACAGTTTGGGGACTCAAGTAACATTTTGTTCACTTGTGTATGTTAATTGCGCTTTCTTGACCAAATTGATTTGTTTCCTGTCTCACTAAATTGTTTTCTCTGGTGTGAATAAACTAAGATGTCACATTGTAAATTTAAGGGCATGAGTGAAGATCGTGTATAACTTGGGAAAAGCTATAGTTATCCCAGGAAAATCACCTCTGTTGTTTGGGTTACTGATCTTTGTTTGGAGTGTATCTGCCCAATTAAGAGCAGAATAAATATTTTCTGTGTTATTAGGACCTATAGCAGCTACAGAGGACCCTGATTTCATGGCTCTGGTGTCTGTATTGGGCTTTACAGTACGAGTGTTGCTGTGGCAGATGCTCCTTGTGCCCAAAGCCTCAATGGGTGCAGGGAGTTGCAGTCACTGATGCTCAGCAAGGGACTGAGTGCTCAATTAGGAAGCCTTAACATCCATGTATTTTTAATTTTTTTAACAAGTTTGCGTATTGCAAATTCTAATTGTTGTTTTGACCCTTGAGGTTGCTGTAACACACTCTTTTTGTGTTCAGCTGCTGTCGTGACAGTAAAATCCTGGTGCCCCTTGTGCTTTATGGTTCTCTCTTTAAGAGGCACAGTTAGACTTTGCCAACCTAAGTTTTGCTTTGTGAGGTGCTCCAGGCTCCCAAGTGGTGCTTTCCTGTAGATCCTTTGCTTTGCCTTAAGCCTGGCAGTGGCAGAAGCTTCCAGGGTGCAGTTTGTCTGGAGCCTTGCTTCTCCAGTCCCTGCAGCCCAGGGCTGGACTGGTGCTGTCCGTGCCAGCTGTCAGTCCTGGCACATCCACTAAGTGCTTTAGCTTTCAGATATTGTATAGAGAAGAAGTTAGTTGTGGTTCTAGACAAGAGCTGCCCACCATGGGTGCCGGGGATGCTCCCCCCCTGCCCAGAGATGTTTGGGGCTCTGGGGCTGGGGGGATGAGCTCGGGGAAGGTGGTAGAAAGTGGTTCTTTATTCTGTTAAAAACCTCTTGATTTCATAGTGCTGGATCCTTAGTCTTCACTTCCAATATTCAGCCAACTGTGATGCCTCTATTTGCAAACGGAGGCAATACTTAGTTGGGTAACGAGTTATTTTCATAAACCGACCAAATGGCACCCAAAGACTCTATCTAAATGCCGTCTATGCTCTGCCAATGTTTTCTTCCTTATTCTGCACTAAACAATAGATTATTTTTTTACGGGTAGATGCAGACCCCAACCATGGGTGTTCACTATCCAGAGGCTTCTGTTACAGTTGATTTTGCTGTTTCTGTGTTGCCAAAAATATAAACCTGGGGGATGGCATACAGGCTCCCGCTGTTTGCATTTCATCTCTCGTCCTTCTCAGCTCCAAGTGTTTTTCAGAATAAACTGTGCACTATTTGCCAGTGCTTTTGTATTTCTTAAAGGTTGTTTGGGGATATGCCTTCCAAAGCATATTTTAGTTATCATCAAAGCGTGAAATACTTCAATGATGGTGTTCATATGCAAACACAAAGCCAAATTATTTTTGCATACATTTACCGACAGTAACATGGTGTGGTTATTTGTAGAACATTTTCAGCCCTGTAGGATCCCAAGCAAACAGTGCAGGGGACTGTGTCGTGATGTTCCAGAGTGAGGACTAAGCAGCTTTGTCTCCCTGAATCAGTTCCCACCTGGACTGAAGGTCTGAAGGCATCATCCTGTAAAGGCTTGTGTTGATCATGCCTTTGAGCGTTTTTAGGAATGAGCAATCTCCTAAATCTGTAGGCTCAAAAACTAAAAACTCATAGTTCTTGATGTTTTCTGAGTGTATTTTGCAGTCAGAAACAAATAAGTTTTGTTTCTAACAAATAAGAAGATCCCAAATAACTAACACAAATAAGAAGATCCCAAACATGAAGTGGGATGTACATACTGTAGGGAGGTTTCTGGCAACCTTAAATCTGGATAAACATTTCTTCATTTATTTCAGAAGTTCTGTAAAACACACTGCCAGTGTTTGTGAATGCTATAGTAAATGATTTATTAATACTGTAAGCCTTATCTATACCATAATTGCTATAAATAAGAATATGTAGCCAAGAATTTATTGGTGAATGTGTAACAAACTGCAATTAAACAAGTCTTTCAAAGTAAGCCTTTCTAATATTTTTCATCTTTTAGCTAGTAAAGCTAGTCTGCTTTAATGGATTATTGTGACTATGAAGTGCCTTGAGGTTTTTTCTGTACAATAGACCCTATGTAAATTCTTCTATGAATTGTTCTGCGTCTATCATGTTAATGTAATTAGATGAATCTGACGTACTTATCCTTTACTTTTTGTGAATTTGCAGAATATTGTTAATGATACAGCCATAGTGCAGCTACATGAAAGATCCTTAATTCAATTTTCTTTAAAGAAGATTGACACTAGTAACATTTAGCCACTTAACAACCTTTCTTTCACAGCGTGGCAGTTGGCAGATGCTCTGCACCCTGATTTCTCTGCAGTACAAAGAAACAAGATTTGCTACTGCAGTTAAAAGTTTAGGGATTAGTTGTGTTACTCGGAGGATTAAATCCCTTCCTGTGCTGCCAGGGCAGGTCCCACCGCTCCTTGGCGAGGTCTCTCCGTCCCGCTCCCTTCTGTGACTGTTGCCCACACTCCCCGGCCTGGGGTCCCCTGCTCTGCGCCTTGGGGCAGTGGGGAGGGGTTGCAAAATCAGTGTCGTACCTGTAGCTATCTGCCTGGTTCTTCAGTAGTTATTAGATGTGCTGGGCAGGACGGCCTGAGCAGAGCAGGTCGGGTTCTCCTGCAAGAACCCACCCCGAGGCCGAATCCCTCCCAGATCAGTCTCTGCAGGATGCTGGCACGCAGAGGGTAAATAATTCAATAAAGTAAATGGATGGCAATCTCCTCCGAGCTTTCGGCGCGCAGGGACGTGCTTGGCAGCGCTGTGTAAAAAAGCCATTCATCTCTAAGGAAGAATGGCTTAAAGGACTTCTCTTGAGTTGTCCTTTATCTGAAAGTTTTGAAAATTTCTCAAATACTCTTATTTTCTTTGTTATAACATGTTTTCTTCAGATGCTGGAATAAGTTCCAGCACTGTATAAGGAGGCTGATCTGGATTCTCTGTGCGTGGGGGCCGTGCGAGGCCGTGTCCCTGCCCTGTGCTGCTCTCCGTGCTGTCACCAATGGTGATGGATGGAGGCTCTTGCCCATCGCTGTGTGTCCATCACCTGAACCTGGGCTGTCTCTGCCCTTCCCGCTGGTGCTCACCCTGTGACAGTGACTCTGGTTCCCTGAGTTTCATGTCTGAGTGTTTTGGGGGACCCTCATGTAACTTGCCGAGTGCAACGTGGCTTAATAAAAAGAGCTTTGCTGTCCCTGTCTTCAGTCAAATAATTAATTATCTGCAGACATTTAGTAGTGAGAAATTCGCACAGCCCAGCAGGCTTTAGTGAGATTCTGTTAATCTTAATGAATATTTGAAAGCTTTTGTGAGACCCCTTACTGAAGAATTTAAAACTTATTTTAAAAATATTTTCTCCCTACAGCATTATTCTGAATGTAATTCCTCCTTGGATACCTGTCCATACCTCCAAGGACCCCAGTTCAGTTCCATCTCTGCTCATCAGCTGCTCAGCCTCAGGACCTCCCTTCCCTCCCAAACAGCCTTCCCAGGCCCTTGTTCCCCATTCCCCCTCTGCTGTGACAGTGGCCCTGATTTCACAAGAGTTTGGTTCCCGTCCCTTGCTCTCGGCCCAAAGCCCAACCAGTGATCCTGGCTGAGGGGGAAGGTGAGGAGTCTGACCAGAACAGATCAAAATAGATTTCTGCTCTTTTTCATGCCCTCTAATAATCTAAGGGTGTTTTTTATTTTGTTTTTGTAAAATATATCATTTGCATTTCACATTCAAAAATAAGCTTCTAATGTATTTGGCTACTTGCTCTCGGCACCCCGGGTTCATTCTTTGCCGTGTCCGCTCTGTTCACTGTCAGGGGAGGTCTGTGTCTGGTGACAGACACCGCTCCCTCCCCGTGACGCAGCAGATCAGGGGACCCTTGGGGTGTCTCACCAGAGACCTGCCCACTGTGGCCCTTGGAGAATCTCTGCTGAATTAGCCGGTGGTTGGCCTTTTCTGATGTGGGATCAGGCAATCAAAAGACGTGATTAAATTAGACTTTGGGAGCAGAGCAGTGTGGACCTACTGCTGTTTGGGTCTCATTAAAAGGCAAAGGAGCGGTGTACATGTCACATTCCTGAGGTGATTATCTGCTTCTGGCCTTTTGAACATCCTTGCCACAACTTGGCTCCAAAGCAGTTGGTAATTGCCGATGGTGTAGGTGCTTATTGAGTCCTCTGAGCTGAGCACCACCATTTTCTTACTCCGTGTCTCTTAGTGAAGCCCCACCTGAGGGGGAGCTCAATTGCTCTTTGAGGACACAGCAGTTACTCCAAGTGCAGCCCGTAGGGATGGCCCAGATGTGGTCACCATCTCAGGTTCTTCACTGGCCTTGATCTTCTCAGGTGGCTCCTCCACAAAGTGGGCAGGGACCAAGCGTCGGCTCTTGCCTACATGGCCTGGAAGAGTGTTGGGAGGCGTTTGGTGGGAACACATCTCCGGACCTGACAACATGGTCCCCTCTTCTTCCCCATGGGAAAGCAGCCTTTGCACAGTAATCCAGCGGGGCTTCTGCCCCACAAGGGGGAAAACTACCCCTGGGGAGGGGGTCGGACATCCTGAAAACGTTGCCGTCTCTTTCTTCTTTAATTGTAATAATTTGATCCTCCCCCGTGTTTCGTGCACCGGGGAGGGGGCTGTTTGCTGGGTGGGCAGCGCCGCAGCGCGGACTGGGGCCGGTGTCTGCTCCCCGGACCCGTTTTCGGTGAACACCAGAGCTCGGATCCGGGGCTTGCGTTAACTCCTCGGGAGGAGCAGCTGCTGCGGGGAGCGGTGGAGCCCGGCTCACACGCCGGTGGTACCGCTGCTTTCCTGCCCGGCGTCCCCGGTTCCTGGGACGTGCTCCCCCCACGGGTCGCTTGCACCCCCTCTCTCTATTGGGAGCTGAGTTTTAATTAAGCAGTAGCCGTTTTCTGCTTGATGAACCCTGATAATTCCTGGTTTAGTTAGCCCTTTCCATCAAAGCCACTCCTCTGCTCTGTAGCCCTTCCCGGGGTTTCACGGGGAATTGCCGGGGGGGGGCGGGGCAGCTGTCGGGGAGCGAGTGCGGCCCCGGGGCTGGGGGCTCTCGTTCCGGTCCGACCCCCCTCCACCCCCTTCCGCAGGGTCCGCACCTCTCCTTGTTCCCCCGCAGGGTCCGCACGGCGCCCGCCCCGGGGCTGGACCGGGCTCCCCCCCGGCACCGCGGCACGGCCCGGGAGGGGGCGGCAGACGCCGCGGGACCGGCAACGCCGCTGGCGGGGCCGGGAGCGGTGCGGGACAACGGGGCGAGCGGGGCTTGTCCCCCCCGGCCCTGGGCAGAGGCCCTGCCCCCGCCCCGCCTGAACTTTTTGGGGGGTTACCCTTGAAGTGAGGAGCGGAACAGCCCGGGGCTGCGGCGCGGCTCCGGGAACCAGGGGGTGCAAACCCTTCCCTTTCACATCTCTTCCCTTAAAACACGGGTTTGTGCAAAAGGCTGCAGTGCAAGCCCCAGTAACGAATTACATCGTTTAATGAGAAAGTCACATGCTTTTAATAAGCTGCTACTTTGAAAAATTGCTTTTATAATTAACAGTATTTTTCAAAAAGCCTGAAAGACAAATGCCCTCTACTTGGTTCACCCCTCAGCCCTGTCCCTCCGGGGACCGTGCAGTGCAGTGGAGGCCATTGGATGTACCTCCAGTGAGGTGCCCCCTGTGTCTGTCTGTGTGGAATAGGGGTAAAAATGAAGTGGAGATTTTCCACCTGGTCTTTAGAGCGACTCACGGGGGATGTGGCAGCCCTGCCGTGGGCTGGCAGCATTAGCCAGATGTGCTCGTCACATTATTTTGCTGTGACATTATTGGTCAGCAGCATAAAATCTTCACAGATTGAATCCTTAGAACCTATTTGCATATTTAATCTTTGCATTTGCTGTTTTACCAACATTGCTGATTCAGAAATGGACTTGCTGGTGCTGAGCTGCAGTAGCACCGTGGCAGGACTGGGCTCTCTGCAGCGGCAGTATGTGCTGCAGCATTTCTGTGACAGGTTTGATGTATAAATAGCCATCTTCATCCTCCTTGGGTGAGCAGCAAAGGCAACTTCACCCTTGCGGTATGTGGTGTGATGAGAAATGAAAGCCACAGCCCTGTTTTGCGATGTCTCTGTCACTCACCCTGGCCCCTGCCCCTCACGTGCTGTTTCCCTGCGGTGCTGCTTCAGCCTTTTCTCCTCCTGCAGTCTCTTGCTGTTCCTTACCCAGCTGCACCATGCATATCCTCGTTTAAACAGATCTTTTGTGATTAATTTAAATTAAAACTGAAAACAAGAACCTTGTGCCTGTTCATCTTGCAGAACCTGTACGGTCTGAAGTACGTTATTGCTCTTGACGGGTGGCTGTTGCGTGTGTGACCCGTCAGAGACAGCGCCGCAAACACCAGCCGGCACTTCTGAGGCCCTTTCGGAGAGTCTCATACAGCAGGTTCTCCTAAAAGCCTGCGTGAGACAATGTAAAGGAGCATGTTCAGCTCCTGCGGGGGAAATATCTGGCTTTTGTGTAAGAGCGAGCTCTGGAGTTGCCTGCAGCACCCTCACCCTCACCGCGCTGCTGTGGTTTCCAGTGCACCCCCTTCTCTCTGGACTTTCTGCCCGTTCTTCTCTCTAACTCCCTTCTGCTCTCCCCAGGCAATCCTTTCAATCTTCAGTGTACTCATCTTGGTCTCAGAGCATAGTCCAGTCTTTA
Source organism: Scolopax mira (assembly GCA_004320125.1). Classification (NCBI taxonomy): domain Eukaryota; kingdom Metazoa; phylum Chordata; class Aves; order Charadriiformes; family Scolopacidae; genus Scolopax; species Scolopax mira. The sequence goes on along the minus strand of BJBW01001068.1, from coordinate 444,809 downwards.
AGGTTTTGATGTTAAGATTAACCCCTTAGTGTCCCTAGCAGCAGCTTGGCTTTTACTTTTTTTGGACTGAGTTGATATCAATTGAAAAAGGTTTATGAGCCTTTAGGTTTTAAAACAGGGAGAGGGTAAGATGAGTGCATAAATTAAGTCTCTGTAACTCCACATCCAGTGCAGCTCTCCACCTCTCGCAAAGTCTTTCTGAGGTGTGTGGCTCTGAAGGCAGCAAACAGCCGGGGTGAGGTGTTGCATTGCTCTGCCCCGGTGCCATCAGCCGCTGCCAGCCCAGCTGCAGACCTGCCTCTGGCAGGGAGAAGGATGGACCATCTCAGGGGTGAAACATTTTTTAACATTGAGAAAACATCTTGTCTACAAACAATAAAGTGATTTGTAGTAAAAAATGGAAAATATTTCTCTTGCTGGAGATTACACCATTTGTTTTCATTTTCCATGACGTGTTTTGCTCATTATGCTGCAGGAAGCTCTATAAAGAGCAGCTCACGATGGCAGAGCAGGGAATCCAGCGGGGGCTGCAGCCATCACGGCCGGGAGCGACAGGGGCTGGGGACGTGCTGTCCCCGTGGTGTCAGGGCGCTGGCGCTGTGTCCCCTGGTGCTCCTGGGGGGCCGGAGGGTGGTGTCTCAGGGCTGTCCCAGGCTCTTGGTGCTTCTGGACAATTTTCAAAGAAATGGCATTTTCAAAGAACCCCATTCATTCCTGGGCCGTTTGGGGGGAGTCTCTTTAGCCCCGGGTCCCAGCCCCTCTCACAGTCACCCCCACGGCAGGTTTATACCGTTCGTAGCCTGGTGCTGCTGCAGCTGAAACGGAGCTGTGGTGTGTTCCCGCATGTGCCCCCGTGTCGTGACACACTTGGTGTGTTCCCGCGTGTGCCCCCGTGTCGTGACACACATGGTGTGTTCCCGCGTGTGCCCCCGTGTCGTGACACGCCAACACAGGCCCATCTCCCAAGTGGGTTCCAGACAGAGACATAAGAGTCTTTTTCCCCTAAAGCCCCAAGTGTTCTGCTGTAGTACATAACTTAAATTTATCAAGGTCACTGAACCTTGTTTAATGTGTTTCTGCAGAGATGACAGGGTACAAAAGATTGTTTTGTGCCCTTCTGTCAGAAGGATGAAGCTGTAATACAAGAGCGCAGCTATTTGTGTGCTGAAGGGGCCGTGGTTCTCTACTGATACGACAGATTCACTAATGATACCTGACAGAAGTATTGCAAAGGAATAATTGTAAAAAACTCTTCTATCGTGCGCTGCTTTTAAAAAGAAAATATTTTCTTTTTATAATATCACAAATGCAGCCTCCCATGTGACGAAATACTGAGTTGAAGTGCCTACCCAGGAGGTGTAAATTGAATAGAAAAATATAATTGCGATATTTTGAAACAGTTTCCTCTCTGTAGAGAGTTTTAATTTCGGTGGCAGATTTTGTATTTTACTACTTTTTATTGATTTCAAAACAGTTCCGGAGTATCGTCACTGTCTTGCTTGGGAGGCGCTGGGGGGGTTGGTGCTGCCCATTGACACCAGCTGTGCCGGGGGTCAGCTGTTCTATTCAGGTTCTTCCATTAAAAACCACCCGACGCTTTCTGCTGCTTTCTCTTTTTTTGGTAACGTTTATAGCAGTGAAATGCCATGTTAGTTGTAAGATCCTGCTTAATTTTTTACAAGTTATTCTTTTTTTGTTGTTTTTTAAGGAAAAGTCATCAACAAGGACTTGCGCCACTACTTGAGCCTTCAGTTTCAGAAGGGCTCCATAGACCATAAGCTCCAGCAAGTGATCAGAGACAATCTCTACCTGAGAACCATCCCCTGTAAGTATGCAAAGATCATCCTCACCTGATCCGTTCCTGCTAACGGTCACCTCACATGAGAGCATTAAATGCCTTCTCTCCTGGTCTGGTCTGGTCTGGTCTGCAGCCTTACCTTGCAGCTGGAGCTCCTGTAAAGGGCTTTGCTGGAGTAGTTTCTTAAGTTGCAATGAAAGGTATGGCCCATACGGACAGACAAAACCTCAGGGTATTTCAGGAATATCTGTGTTTTACTCAGTGGAATGTTGTCAGTTGTGGTCAGAACCACAGCCACCACGGGAAATAAACCTTCCTCGGCACCCTCAAACAGTGCAAACATGTCCTGGTTTCTGTCAGTGTTGGGTTGTGCACCAAGAGGGAGCTCACAGCTCGGGAGGGGACATGGTTGGGCCCCCTGCCTTGGGGGTGCCAGAGGGTCCCACTCTCCCAGCAGAGCCCATGGGAAGCGCTGTGCACGGCACAGGAGGTGACAGTGACCAGATGCCCTGTCCCTGCCTCTCACCCCTCTGTGCCCCTTCATTTCTGAAGTACCACAGGATCATCCTTTACCTTGTCTCAAAGGTTCTCTGATTAAAAAGGCTCACCACCAATTTAATTTAAATACTCATTGCACTAAAAACTTAGAAGTTGGTCAACTAATGCTTTTGTACCTGCAGGAATTCCATTCTCAATTTAGCATCATTATTTTGAGTGCACCCAAGGGTTTCTGACTTTCTTAAAAGATAACAGTGAAAGGCAGTTTGTTTACAAGCAGCTTTTGTTCATGCTGCTGCCTGAAAAAAATGATGTGTGCCTTTAAAATGCTGTTAGGTTATATGCAGTAATGAATCAGTGGAGTCCTTTCTAGGAAAACTTTAATTAAGCTATTATAACTATGGGAAGCCTGTATTTATAGATGTAACACTGGAGAACTTCTGCATTAACACCATTTACTGATTACTTTGAAACTGTACCTATAGCTAGGGTTTGGAGGATAGATGAATTACACTCTGAATTGTAAGGTTAAAAAGTAGCTTTTGTGTACAGTTATGGGTTTGGTGGCCCAAAAATATCATGTGTCGAGTCCCACAGACCTCATTACAAATGAGCGGGCGGTGGGAGCAGTGGGGAGATGAAGCCCCTTTTCTGCTCTTACACAGCTCCCCCCGTCCCAGACACCATCGCCCGGCTCCGGGCACCTGCTGCCTCAGAACGGGTTTTGGGTTCACTGAGCATAAGAACGAATTCTCTCTAATTACCACTTCGCCCAGCTTTTTTTTTTTTTCCCTCCTTCCTCAATTCCAGAGCTGTCATTCCTATGTAATCTATTGGCCTAGTTTTTCTCCATTATTGTTCACTTGCTCAGCAGTGTTCTAACCCGTGTCTTTCTGGGGTGACATCAGCATTGTGTAAAGACTCAAAAATGTATTGTTTCTCCTGAACTGTGCAGCAGGCACGCTGCAAACAGGCAGTGCTTCAGGATCTTACAAGAGTGTTTTCTCTGTCTTTCCAGGCACTACCAGGGCTCCCAGAGATGGGGAGGTCCCAGGGGTAGACTATAATTTCATTCCTGTGGAGCAGTTCAAAGCACTGGAAGAAAGCGGAGCCCTGCTGGAGAGCGGAACCTATGACGGTACGTGGGTGATGTTTAACAGAGCAGGAGTAAGGACCCACAGCTTGAGTCCGGTGTCTTGGTCCGAGTGTAGCCCCTTGTACCCAGGAGGTGCCACGTTTCCTGCCCATTGATGGTCATTAACTCACAGAGCAGTGATATTAAATCTGTCTTCCGAGTACCGTGCAGAGGAGCAGTGCTCCAGTCCTGAAGCTCTCTAGTAAATCACAACTTGTCCTTCCAACCAGTCTTCATGCGACCTGATCATTATCCCTGTTGTGGCTTTGAGGAAGCATGTTCCTCTGCATTGAGGAAAATGTTCCTCTGTGCTTGGCAGAATTCTCTTTTAATGGCATTCATAGTCCATTTTGTTTAAACCTTTAAGAACAGAGCCCTGTTCTTCTCAGAGGTGCACATCAATAAGACAGAAGGCAAGGGAAGTTCTGGTACAGCAGGGAAAAAACAAGTGTTTTGCAATGAAAAATTGAGCAGTGCTGGAGCAGATTGTCCAAATCTCCAGCAATGTTGGTTTTGTTAAATGTGATGGGGAAAAACACTGCAGCGAAGGTAGTGAACCCTTAGGAGCTGGCTGTCCAGAGGAGCCATGAGCTGCCACTATGTGATGGACTTCTGCTCTGTTCTGGTTTAAAGGGTTTTTCAATAATACAGTTGTTAGCTAAATTACAGCCAAATTTTCAGCAAAGCAGAACACGTGCAGCTTTCATCAATGCTCAAGAAAGTTTACCAGATTATAAACTTGCCTGATTTTTACCTATGTTTAACATACATTTAGTTAGAAAACATCTGAATTGGAGAACTCTGTGAAGGGCTCTGTTCCCCCATTTCACGTGTCTCGTGCTCTCTGGTGACATCGTCCTCTCCGTGGAAATTGCCCAAGCAAATTGAGACAGAACTCATGCTTTTGTTCAGTTTCTCCTCAGCCCCTTCTATCTGGCTGTCACTGCTCTCAACCGCACCCTCACTCCTATTTTCAGAAGGGTTTCTTTTTCTTTTTTTTTTTAACATGGTCAAAACCACATCCAGCCACAGAAGTGACCCCAGCAGGAGTTCTGGGAAGCTGTCTTGCTGTGTGCTCAATTCCCTAATAAAAATCATATGAGCAGTCAGGAGAGAGGTCAATTGCTGAAATTCTTTTCCAGCAAACAACAGATGATTCCTGGTCTTTGTGTTTTAGATTAAAATATTGAAGTAAAAATATGTTCATTTTTCTCAAATACAAATAATTTTTAGACAAAGCTTTATTGTCAGTAGAAAACTGTAGGACCGTAGTTTTAAAATCACTTACTTGTAACTGGTTTTATGTAAATAGATACTTTATGTTTCTGCACAAAATGAATTTGCTTTTTGACTTTAGTGTGTTTCTGTTGCTGCATATTACTCTGCTCATCAGTTACGCAGTGTGCAGAGTACCGACAATTGATTTTCACTGGTTTACTTCTCTCAGACTGTTCCCCAAGTCTCTTTATGGCGCATTAGTGAATTCTAGGCAAAGTAACAAATCCCTCTTTTTCTTTGAAAACCTTGGGGCAGGATAGCAATTTTGAACTAAATGTATTGTTTTGTGATGTACAATAGCATCACTGGCAGAAAGACAGTGTGGGGATAAATAGGTTTTGACTGTTGATTGATTTTTGACAGTGTTGATTCTTCTTTAAGAAGAGAAGTTACAGTTCAGGTCTTTCACTGAAAACACCTTAAATAGGTGCACAGGGCAACGACACCCTCACTGCGGTGTCACCGTTCCGTGATCTTCATTTCTCTCCTCACCAGGTAATTTTTACGGCACTCCGAAGCCTCCGGCAGAGCCCAGCCCCTTCCAGCCTGATCCAGTGGATCAAGTTATTTTTGACAATGATTTTGATACTGAAACACAGAGGAAAAGAACCACGTCTGTCAGCAAAATGCAAAGGATGGACAGCTCTCTCCCTGAGGAGGAGGAAGAGGAGGAGAAGGACACGGTTAATGGCAGTGGAGGAATAGGTTGGTTGACAAGGGGAGAAATTCCCAGCAGTTTTGTAGGGGTGGGTAAGAACTATACAGATAACACTCACGCTTGCTTGAACTGCTTCCCTAGTTTTGGTAAGGTTTGAAGGCAGTTTTCTATTCAGACTGGTGTTTTTACTGGATTTTGAAATGATCTTTTAAAAAGAAACAGCTGTTCTCCCAGCCAGATGTGCAGTTACATCACAGAGAGCAGTGCTCAGAGGAGAACATGCAGTGCTGGGTATCAGCCAGTTACACAAGGAGGAAGGAAAAATCTGTGCACTCTCCAAATAACGGCATCCTTTGCAGAGTGTATTCCTGCCCTGTAAATGTTAGTGTTTCATTTTGGGGAGATTACTGATTTGTGTGCAGGAGACTGAGTGAAACGAGTGGTTTAAGGGGCAGCTCTAGCTCATACTGTACAGTTTTCAGGTGTTAAGGGAACTGTTACACAACCTGTCACTGCCCGAAGGGGAGTGTGTGGAGGGAAGTGCAGCTGAGCATGGTGAGCCTGGGCTGTGTCCAGTGGGACGTGTTGGAGCTGGGCAGGGTGTCCTTGTCCTTGGGCTGTCACCCTTCCTCATGGAGGGGGGGGTGCTGGTGGCAGGGGGAAGCCATCACATTGCATTTGTGGATGATCCTGCATGAGAATTATTGAGCTGACCCCCCCTAATCTTGCAAGCTCCGGGGCACGTCTTGGTGGCCCGGCCAGTGGTGGGGGCAAGGTCTTGGACACTGTGGTGTGAGGGAGGGCACCTAGAGTGACCACGGGGCTGGAGGGTGGACACTTGCATTTAAAGTTTTCTGCAGAGATTTTGGGTATCTTTTCCCTCTTGTGGCTTGTGAGAGGGTTATTGGCAGTTTGGGTCTTATCTACATTTTGTTCTGGTGCTTTGAGGAATATTAGTAGGATCTGGGGGGGGGTAGGGGGTGTCGATGGCATTACAAATGTTGCTCTCTATGTGGGAACGGCACCAAAGTGTAGTCAACTTGGATTTCAGCCAGTGTTGATTTTTCGGCGTAGGCTCAGACACATAATACAAGGTTAATTCTGTTTGGCAGGGGAAAAGCAGAGTTCAGTGTTTTCATGTCAGCTTTTCAAAGTTCACAGCTGAAAAAAGTAGTGGAAAAATGCACATCACATACAGGGACGTGTTTGACATCCACTCGTAGCCAGATTAAGAGGGTGGTTCTTGGTGAGAAACAACACAAACAGCTGACAAATAGTAACACTTTCCCCGAACAACTGCAGAAAACAAAGAAAAACATTCAGATTCTCCTGACTGGATGAAACCTGTTCCCAGCTACAACCAGACAAGCAGCTCCATGGACTTCAGAAATTACTTATCAAGGGATGAAACCCTGGAACCGCTGCCCAAGAACTGGGAGATGGCCTACACCGACACGGGCATGATCTACTTCATCGAGTGAGTGACCCACATGGAGGGGCTGCTATGCCCCACGGGGGGGAAATGCTGGTGGGCTGTGCCTGGGAAGCTGCTCTTACGCCTCTCTCCTGCTCTTATTGCCTCTGTTTCTGTATGAAATTTCATATATTTCTACTGTTCTGTCCCTTACACCTCTGACCCTTGCACTGCAGTCATCTCTGCTGCATACTTGGTATGGTTGCCATCGGGCAGAAAAGCCTTATGGTTCCACGTGCAAACTCTGTTTGTTTGTAATACGAGTTCTGTATCTCACAAAATACAAGGCTGGGTGGGTATTAGGTGAGGTATAACATCTCATAAACCTTCACTATGCCAAATTTCTCTGAAATCGGAGAGCTTGTTTACTCTTTTTTCGATGCTTGCGTTACTTGGCTGGGAATGCTGCTAGAAAACACAGACTGCACAGATTAAACCCAGAACAGGAACACAGCTCCTATGTGCACATGGGGAACAGCCTCATTTGTTAATTTCTAAAGGAAACAAAACACTTACTGAGATTTAAGCAGAAGAGGCTAAAAATGTTGTTTCCTTTCAGGTAGAAACAGCTGATATTCCCACATGAGCTCCTGGGGAGAGTGTTTTTACCTCTAACATTTCACATCTGTCCTGGAGAGTGCCCAATGCGCTCCTACCTCTGAGCATTGTTGTTGCCTTTTTTTAGCATTTTATGGTGTGACTGAGGCACAAGTAAAGGTCACATTATCTTAAGGCTACAGTTTGCACGTGGTAGTGAACGTCTAAAAGTCAGAGTAAAGCAAAGTTTCTTCAGTCTGAGAGGGCTCTCTTACCCAATGGTGTGTTCTGCTCCACAGCCACAACACCAAGACAACCACATGGCTTGATCCACGGCTCTGTAAGAAAGCCAAAGCTCCTGAGGACTGTGAAGATGGAGGTGAGATGTTCAGAATTCGTTTGTCACCCATGGCTGATAAATGTCTGAGTCTGTCAGAGCTGGACACGACCTGTCGCTGCTGTGGTGGGAGCTGCTTCCAGGTGCAGGGGACAGGAGCAGGGGGAGCAGTGCTGAGTGTCCCCGCTTTGATGGCAATAGGACTTCAGCTAAGTCTGAGAAAGTCCACAGTGTGTTTTCCCTGGAGCAGTAGAATCTGGCTGAATGGTGGGTTTATCTGCATTCCTGAGAGGAGACTGAGGTGTTTTGTTCCAGTAAGCATCATTCTAGGGAGAAAGCTGCGTGTGTTGGTGACAATCTCACTGCAAATTGCTGTGCGGGTGGAATGTGGCAGGAGGAGAAGATCCATAGGTGCTAGAATATAGGAGTAATGAAGAAGATACAGCATGATACCTATTGCTAATAATACCTTTTGCATGGGACATGATATAATACTTGAATGCATATGTAGAGGGACTGATCTGACTCCCTTCAACTCTTCACACTGTTGCTTCAGGACTTAAGATCAGGTTGATGGTTGGCCTGCGGACAATTCCTGCGAGCATTTCCTACACAGTCACACAGTTTAGTCAGCCAGAAAAGCACTAAATAGCTCTATCTTCAGCAAATGCCTGACACATTACAAAAGCTGAGGCAGACTTGGAATAGCCTGTCGTCTTCTAAACTGCACAGCCTGACAATCGTGTATTCATAATGACGCCAGCTGGAGCCATGGGCGCATACGGCTGCTTATTAAACATATGTGCAGCTCACCACGGGATAAAAAGAGCACTTTAAACAGAGAGATGCAGGATATCCAAATGAACAACATTTAAATGAATAGACCCACTGGGTCTTTTGTCAAACCCTGTGGAGTGATGCTGGTATTAATAATTGGGAACATGCTGTTATGCACTGGAAGAATTCCTGTTAGCGCCAAAGTTGGGGCAGCCTCAAACAAGGTGACATGGCAATTTTATCCTGCAAATGTCGAGCTGCCTGGCTGTATCCATTATGCTGGTACTTAGATTTCCATGGTCGAGATAACTCGAGCAGTAAAGCTAGAGTAATTGGACCTCTGTGTTACCTGTTCATCACCTTCAGTCAGTAATGACCTGCTGCTGGGCATCGTCTTACCAGACTCGGACTTTGCCATAAAAAGTTGCTTTCCCCAATTAGCTATTGGTACCTGTATCAAATGGGTGAATTTTTACCCCCCGCTGGCTTTAGGGATCCCCAAGCCATGTCAGCAGCCCGCAGGGGTGCAGGAACCATCAGGCTGCCTTGGATGTGTCTACCCCGACACATGCACTGCCTGGTTCTGGGGTGTCTCACTGGATTGTAGACATGGGGGCTAAATAGCCTCCCACGGGGAGGCTCATCCTGCCCAGCACAGAGGTCTGTGAGGGTTCTGAGTGAAGTGGTGTCAGAATGCAATGAAATGTCCTGATGTTATTGAGGATAAATAGAGGCAGCATTGCGTCTGCCAGGGGCTCTGAAACAGAAGGTTCGAGGGGAGCAGAGATGCCTGGGTTTACAAGCTCGGGCTGAGATCCCACAAAGCATTTGTAGCTCTACTTTGTGATGTGCTGGGGGCAGAAGCACTGTTACCATATATAAAGTCAACAACTATCAAATCGCATTAATAATTTATAGTAAATTAAATAATGTATTTTTCTTTTCCCTTATAGGTTTATAGCCTAGTTTGTATCTTGTTTTTAAGTTTATTATATATTTAAAGCAGTGTGATTTTGTTGAATACAAGTCTCATCAGTGAAACAGAGAGTGAGAGTTACAGGGCTCCAGAGCCCCAGGAACAGGCTGGTACCCTTCATATGTGAGACCAGTCTCAACCAGATGGGGGGGAAGAATAAAGGACCTGTATTTTCCTCATATTTTTCATGAGTGTGTAATCTGTCCTCCGTAAAAACTGTTTTCCACTGTAGTGGAATAGTTTTCCACTGTAATGGAGAACTCTGTTCTTTTTGATTGCAGAACTTCCTTATGGGTGGGAAAAAATAGAAGACCCTCAATACGGAACGTACTATGTTGAGTAAGTGCTAATTAGTAACTGGAGGCAGTTGTACCTTGAGCGGAAGGCACAGCAGCGCTGGATGGGTGGTGTGTCTTGGCTGTGGTGCAGTGGGAGCACGAACCGCATCCCGAGGCAGCGAGCGCAGGGACACGCTCTCCCCCGGGGAGGTCCAAGCTGGGACATTGGTGACTCATGAGCCTGATCCCGCCAGGGTGGGAGCGCGAGTGGCAGCCAAAGCCATTCATTAATGGGAATGATCTGATGTCATTTTTGTTAGCTCTACCAAAGATGGGGTCGCTTGATTTAAGAGTAGAGCCTGATAACTGCAAAAGAGCAGGAGTAACTTCTGTCTCATCGCTGTCTCCAAAGAGCCAAGTAAATAACTCCTAAATTGCTGCCAGAGCCCTTCTGAATCTCCTTCAGGTCAGAGTAAATTAAGTCTCCCTTTAGCCATGGAGAAGGAAATTAGTAGAGTTGAAAGCGTTAGCTTCAGAGAACAAGCTCGTGGGTTTTGACTTTGCAAAGCCAACCCAGGCATTTAAATTCTGCTCAAACTTACTGTTTTTTCCCACTCTGCTCTACTGCTCTGGCATCTGCTCCTACAAGGGTGATGTCTGAGTTCGTAAACATTGTAGGTAGATGGAAGCAACACGTAACAAAAGAGAAAAAGCAGATTTTCTCAGTTCTAATTTATTACAACTTTCTGAAAATTTGCTGAGGATTGAAGGTTTGTTCTACCTGATAACTACAGGAAGTAGAATTGTATTGGCTCTTAAAGTAAATCAGGTTGTTGAAAAAACAAAAAAGCTTTCAGAGTTGATTGTGACCATTTATTGTCATTCCTTCAGAACACTAAATCTGAGATAATAAAAAGTAGTATTTGCAGAAGTATCTTTTGTGGTTGAAATTTCAGCTTTCTGCTGAGATCCTAATCAAGGTTTTTGTATGTCTGCAGTCACATTAACCAGAAAACTCAGTTTGAAAACCCGGTGTTGGAAGCCAAAAGGAAAAAACAGCTGGGACAGACTGACGTTGGGTCTTCAAAATCAGGTACCACCGAACGGTGTGTTCTTTGTCACTAGTATCTTTATCTGCTACTGTGCATCATAAGTAACCGATGCTGGAATTAATCAAGGTGTTAGCCTTGTCTTCGTGCTGCCATTGTGGTGTTGCCCTCTCAAATCTGCAGGGTTTTTTGAATTATTTTTTTAAATGTTAAAATTGAAACCATAAGGCTGCTTTAAAATAATTCTGATTGTTCCGAAGCTGGTTGTCATGAACAGCTTTTGAACATATGGAGGGTTAGAAGAGCCAGGCAGGAGATGCAGGTTAAACTGCACCTCAAATTTTTATGCTTTTGATCTGCTTTAAACTTGGTATTCAGGGGGTAGAATGTAAAACTGGGAATTACAGGTGGGAGCTTTTGTTCCAGCGCTGTTGTAGTCTGTTCTACAGTCTTGGAAACACTCAGACTTTCCCGTTCACTTACCTCAGTTGTGAAGGAGCCTTACAGTGTCCTGTTTGCTTTCCTCCATAACAGTGCTGACGTCAGCCAGTGCTAACTAAACAAATCATTAACCTGTATTACACCCTGAACCCAAACAAACAAAGAAATTACTGAAACTAACCCTGGTTTCCTGCCTTCGTGGCTCTTTATCCCATGACTCCAAAGGAGCAGAGAAGTCTGTCTTCACGAGAGACCCAGCTCAGCTCACAGGAGCTCTCATACGGACGTCACTGAAAAAAAGTACCATGGGCTTTGGCTTCACCATCATTGGAGGGGACAGACCTGATGAGTTCCTGCAGGTGAAGAACGTGTTAAAAGATGGCCCCGCTGCGCAAGATGGGAGAATTGCACCAGGTAAAGTGTTATTTCTCTAAACTCCCCGTTCATGTGCTGCTTTTAGAGAGTGCAGCTCCTGAGGCGCAGGAGGGTGGGTGACTTCATCCACTCTGAAAATGACCCCCTTGCTCAATTAAATAATTTCCAGGTCTGTGAGAGATCTGTGCAGAGCAGTGGCTCAGAAGCAGCATTCTAGATACAGATCTACTTTGAGGACATTTCTGAAGATTTCAGTAGTTCTGCTTCAGCCAAACTTTTGGCTTCATGGTTGTTTACAGAATGGCTTTCTGTTCCCTCTCTATAAGGAAAGTAAAAATGTGTGCTTGAATCCTGGTTCTGTGTTGTCCCTTGTTGCTGCCAAAAACCGTAACACTAAATCCTGAAACTGCAAAGAGCCTGCAGCAGGAAGGGCAGGCAAAGCTGTGGGCAGTGGGAAGGGAGGGGGCAAGGGGCCAGAGCACCTGCAGCCCATGAAAAATGGCATACTTTGTTATATGTTATAATTAAGTTACCCGTAAGCTCACTGTAATGTATGGTTTACGTACTATAAAAATCAAAATGCTTCTTTACGTATCACATAAATGCCCTTAATCTTCAGAGAAGAAGGTTTCATGCTTTAGATGATTTAATACTATTTACTAACGAGATGAAATGACAGGATTTCCCATCTGTTGCTGACCCGTTGTGTGAGCTGGTTTGTGCATGGTTCCTTTCCCCCTCAGTGAGATGGAGAAGGACCTCACAGCCTGGTGCTGGGGGGGAGTGTTCCAGTGAGGGAATGTGGATCTGTTCCTACTGCAGGTCATGCTGTAAGAGAGTTCCATTTCACTCAACCAGGAATTTAGGAGAATAGACTGTTTGCTGCGAATATTGTATTGCACATGCAAAGTTTCCTGATCAAAATGGTGAAAATTATGAAACGAGGTTTTAGGATCCGGAGCCTTCATCTGCTCCAGTTTGAAAATACGAGCTTAGCCCTGTGTGAGGGCACAGCGTGAGACTTGGAACGTGTGTGGGCACAATCCAAGCTTAAGTTCAGCCAGTCCTAAAATAAACATGGGAACCCCCCAAAAAAATCCGATTTATTCTGGGTGGAGTTTAGATGCTGTACAATATGAATTAAAGGGGAAGACATCTGCTTGCAGGAGTGTGCGTGCACTGCTTCACCTCCTCTGCCTGGACACTAGCATTTTTTAAATCTGTTACAGATTAAATTTTATATCTTTAGTTTGCTGTGTTCTGAGATGAAATAGAATAAATGCAAAGAGGAAATCCTTTGTGCTTTCTGGCAACGGATTGCCAAGAGGTGATTGCCACCGTTCATTACTAGTTTCGGAGACTGCAGAGCGATTCCCTCCTTGGGCTTTTACTTGGAGCCTCCAACAGCTCTGGGTGTTGAAGGTCTGTGTGGTTTTGTTACTGGTTTTGACGCTATTGAACTTTCCTTTGTGACAGGGGATGTCATTGTAGACATAAATGGAAGTTGTGTCCTGGGCCATACCCATGCAGATGTTGTCCAGATGTTTCAGCTCGTTCCTGTCAATCAGTACGTGAACATGACTTTGTGTCGTGGGTACCCTCTCCCTGATGACAATGAAGACCCTGTGGTGGACATTGTGACAGCTACACCGATCATTAACGGACCACCTGTGGCCAAGGGGGATGTGTGTGTGACCAGCCAGGATTTAATAGCGGGAACGGTTGTGTTGGACCAGAACGGGAAGATGTTGGTCAATGGTCGTCTCAATGGCCCTTCCATGGACACAACTGAGCAGAGGATCTCTCTTGCCTCCTCAGGAGGCTCCCAGCCGGAGCTGGTCACCATTCCTCTCATCAAAGGTCCTAAAGGCTTTGGGTTTGCCATTGCGGACAGTCCTACAGGACAGAAGGTGAAGATGATTTTGGACAGCCAGTGGTGCCAGGGCCTTCAGAAAGGGGACGTAATCAAGGAGATTTGCCATCAGAACGTGCAGAGCTTGACACATCTGCAGGTGGTGGAGGTGCTGAAGCAGTTCCCAGTAGGAGCAGAGGTGCCGCTGCTCATCTTGAGAGGAGGTAAATTTACAGTTGTCATATACAGTTATATGCTTTTTAAAAGTTCTTTTTAGTATGATACCTAAATCGTGTCCACTCTTGACAGCTAAGTAGCAGCTCATTATGTCTCTGAGCTGTTATGTTCCAAGTTTAATTTATACCCCTGAGGATTTGGGGTGAGAGCATGTTGCTAAGGGTTTTTTCAGAAATTTTATTGTGATATGTTTATGTGCTGTCTCTTTCAAGTGTCTGGGGAGCGCTAAAGCAGAAATGTGGTCTCTAGCATAACACAAAGCACGTGATGGATAGAGGCTCTCCAAGTGTGTTCCAGTAACTGTAGCTGTAATGGGCTGGTGGTCACAGGAGACAGGAGGGAACAGCATCGATGAGATGAAGCTGGTCGCTGGAAATACCAAGATAATGCTCATTTTTGCATTTGCATGGTGATACCTCTTCATTGACTGCCAGTCACAGATAAGAACGTGTCTTCTCCCCAAAAGCTGACTGTTAGTAGAGTGCCTTGGCCAGGAGCTGGAGGAACTGGGAAGCGACACGTGGCTGCTGAGCGTCCCTTTAGGCTTTTCTTGCAGCCTGGGAGTGTCACGTTAGTCAGTCACTGGCAAAAATCTTCAGGTCTGTTGCTGTATAAACACTGCTATTCCTCAGTCAGCTAAGGAAATAACTAGATTTCTTTGGCAGCAAGTGAAATTCCTCGACACACATTCAGAAGGTCTCTGTACCAAGGAACTGCTGATTTGATTGACCAGCACTGAGCAAAAAAGATGGTTTTCATTGTTACACAGCACAGAGTTCTGATTTGAAACTTCTCTGAAGTGATGATTTTGGTCAACTGAACACTCACACTGTCACTTAAAAGAGGAGTGAATAAGCAGTTACTATTTTCAACTCAGGAGGAGATGATTATATTGCATTAATGCTGTTTAAACTTTTGGTGACCTAGTATTGAAATCACATTCTACATTGTATTTTCTTCAGGTCCACCCTCACCTACCAAAACCTCCAAAGGGGTGAGTATTGGCTATGTATTTAAATTTGTTTCTGATGGAGCATATTCAGGGGTGTTTGGTTGCAAAACAGGCTCATAAATGTTTTGCACATTATGCAAGACACAAGAAAAATGCTTCATTTTTTTGAGTTGTCTAATGGAGGTGATGGGTATCTCTTCTCTTACTGCTGGGGAATCAAGAATGCAGCAAAGATCTTGTGTGATGACGGTGTGGTGTTGTCATGATTTTAAATATGACATTGCCACATAAATTCTGTCATTATTTCCCTTTTTTGCACTATATTTGAAATTCCTGTCTGTGTGCACTCTTTGACCTGCTTTTGTAATCTCATCTCCTCGGGATGTCAGTCCCTGTGGTAATCTGCAGGATGGCTCAGCAAAACCACATCTACTTGGTTGGCATGAATTCATTGTCTTAAGTAACTGCTGTCAGAGTGCCCACTAAAAGGGAAAAAAATACAATATTTATGTTTTTTTCATTGCTAATTACCCATATTAAAGTGAAATGAGATTTCTAAAAGAGGTTTACGGTACTTTGATACTTCTCAATCCTTACATACACTTAATGGGCTGGCAAGTTCTCCCATTTTAAAGTGCTTGCTTATCTTTGCATACATATTTTCAGGAAGTCTCTATATAGCTGTGCATTTGTAGTTTGATACTCATTATTCTTGGCAGCTCGATCTGTTGCAGTATCTTTAATATATATTAACTCAGTAAAGAATCCTTGGACTTAATAAAATCCCTTCTGATTTGTTAATGCTGATAGTAATGCATCTTTCTGTTGTGAGTGCTTCTTGTACAAATGAGGCTGGTCAGTGAACAGAACTCTGTTCTGTACAAGAAACATTTTGAAGAAAAATTATTTCATTTTAGGAAGAGCACGTTTCCAAGAGGGAGATGTAGCTTCTTTTCCTCTCTTTACCTGCTGTCGAGTATTGACACCATGTCCCAGCAGGGGATAACGTGACCGTGAGACAGGCTGCACCCCATAAGCTTTGCAGTTTATCTTCCTTGCAGCTGTAGAGCTGCCCACCCCAACGATCTGGGGTAAATCCCTGTGGTCTGGGGGCATGGGGCTCATCAGGCTCCAGTCTCCCCACACTCTGAAGATCCTTCAGGCTCAGGGCTGGCATCCTGGCATGGGCAGTAATAGCTTCCCAAGGAGCACTCAATGTTCAGTGGCATTAAGCAGCGTGGCAAAATAACTCAGTTAAAAAGGGCAAGTTCGTGTGTTTGTAAACATACAAGAAGTGTCAAAGTGCTAAACCCCTCGGGGGAGTTCTCTCCACTCTTTGTAAAAGGGCATAGCTAAGGCTGTTCTGCTTGTGTTTCTGTTTAACATGTACAGACACATGCACATGACCATGTTTCAGTTTCCTGTGGCAGCAGCCTGGCCTTGGGCACACGCGGGTGCTGGTGTTTGGCCATCCCCACCGAGCCCTCCTGCCCATGGCCCAGAGCTGGGAGCTCTGGCCGGGGGAGCCGGTCCCGTCTGCCCCGTGTCATCCCACGGCCCAGAGCCAGCAGGGGCTTTGCTCATCTCCAGGCATCGGTCACTTCAAAACCCTTCTCAGCCCCGGTGTCCACACAAACCCAGCCCGAGGAGCAGTCAAACACGTGCATAGGAAAAGCTACGTCGAGTTGTGTATTATTCCCCTATTCCCCTGTTTTGCTCTGCATTTCACCCCTGTGTGGTGGTTGTGGTCTTTGCACACCCAAGTACATGGGTCCTGTTACGTGTGGGTTAACACGGTGTTGTCGGGTGTGTTGCAGAAGGACAAGCAGGACAGCTCGGGGAGTCTGGAAGCTGTCGGGGACCCCATCCCTCAGCCCATGCCATTCCCTCCCACAGCCGTTCGGTCGGGCTCTCCTAAGCTGGACCCTTCAGAAGTCTACCTGAAGTCTAAGTCTATATATGAGGACAAGCGTGAGTACACCAACTCCAGCTTGGAAATGCTCAGTTAAGAAGGAATTTTTTCTTTGCCATACGTGTGGTAAAACCACTGTGATTTTGGTATTGAGTTATTTAAAATCCTGTCGATAAAACAGTTCAAGAAATGCAAAATTCATACAGAAATTAGAAAACTGTGGAATGCCTTTTTTTAAAAAAAAAGATACAATGTGTTTCAGCCATATTTACATTAAATAAAGCAGTTAATCACAGAAATGGTCTGCAGGATGACCTTGTTCTGAAGCAGACCCAACCATTTCAGAGTCTGTTGGAGGCAACTCTGAGCTGTATCACAGACTGTATATTTTTCCTGCCCACCACAGGGATGCAGCTGGGATCTCTCCTTTGGCATTTGTCAATCCATCCTGTCCTTTTTCAGCCTTCTCCTGAAAATTTGTTTTTCCATTTTGTAAAGAGAACACCACTGAAAATGTGACTGTTTGAATTATTTACTGTATTTCTGGTTATTGTGTTCTCTCCATAAAAAGAGTCAGAATGCACCACCAAAGCATAATCTTTCAATAATCAAAGATATCTCCTTACATGTTTTGAAATGTTGCTTTGTCTTAGCTCCAAACACAAGAGATTTGGATGTTTTCCTGCGAAAACAAGAGTCAGGCTTTGGTTTCCGGGTGCTTGGAGGGGATGGACCGGATCAGCCCGTAAGTTGAAGCAATTCACAGTTTGCTACCTGTTACCTGTCAGTATTGCTGCTGGGTGACTCCTGCTCCATCATCCTCATCTCCCCTCGTTCTGAGCAGTTCAGTGATGGCAGAATTGATAATTCAGTAACTGGTTGGACTTGGATGAGCCTTTCCTTGGGAGTAATGGCCAGGGAACAGGGGAGCTGGAGGCAGAGGGGCAGATGCTGATGCAGAGCCCCCGGGAGGCTCTGCCTCTGACCGCAGGCTTTAGGGACGCCCCGCTGTTTCCAAACAGGCAAAAATTGTTCTCTGGGAAGAAGCGCTGGGACCTGTACCATGTGGTTCAGCTGTCAAGTTGAGAGGAAAAGCGTTTGGAATAGACACTCATCAATGGCTTTCTGATTGCAGTTACGGAATATGGGATTGTCCATTCCCAGCCGTGATCCAGTCCTAGTCTGTTGGGTGTTTTTTTTCCTAACATGCATTTATAGAAAAGGAAGAGCAAACCCAAAGAATGTGACTGCTGTGGCACTGTGCAGTGTTTGTGGTATTTGGTTTCCTTAACAGCCGTGGGTTGGTGTTAAGCTCCCATCATGAATGCTGCGTGCAGGCAATGCCCCCACACCTCGCCTCCAACAGCTACTGGCCATAATTATTCTTAATCTTTCGTTTGACCTGGTTGTGATTGTGGCATATGAAATAGCGTGGGCTGTTCTTATCTGCATTATATTTAGTAGCACTTTATGAGGTGGGGATAAACAAAACTGATAAAAGGGGAGTGCAGCTGCTTGAATTCATTATCTAGTCACCAAAAGCTGTGCACTGAAAAACCTTCAAGCATGGAGCTGTCTGAGAAGCTTTTCAGAAATGAATTTGAGTTCTTTTGAAAGCTTTTACTTCTTCCCCATCTCTCTGGCCTAGTCTTGGTAAAAAAAAATTATAGACTAAGTAGAATGAATGACAGAGGCTTTCAGTAATGTCTGGGAAATCATACCTATGGAAGTGCACAAGTGCACTTTTGACATATGGTTATGTCAAAAGCTGGTCTTTTTAGCAAACTGACAGATCTGCTCAAGACAGGGTCATAATTCCAGAATTCATGGAAATAAGGGTTAAAATACTCCCTAACAGTGTATTTACTGAGCGCTTTGAGCCCCCAGACTGCAACCATTGAGTCAGCCTGTGCAGAGCATGCTCTCTGGCTGTTTCTGCTGGAGCTGGACAGCCAGATAGTCTCTAACAATATATTCCCAAACATCCTCATCTCCTGCTGACAGATCTATATTGGGGCCATCATCCCACTGGGAGCAGCAGAAAAGGACGGGCGGCTCCGAGCTGCGGATGAGTTGATGTGTATCGACGGGGTCCCTGTGAAAGGGAAGTCACACAAACAAGTTTTGGACTTAATGACCAGCGCTGCACGGAACGGGCAGGTGCTGCTCACTGTGCGCAGGAAGATCTTCTTCGGGGGTATGTGTCCGTCAGTCTGTCTGGAGAGGGCAGTCTCTTTTCTGTACAACATGCTGTATTCTCAAGTCTTTTGGCATCTATGTGTAGTGTCTATGAATTAGTGGATTCAAACCAGAGATGATTCAGGGCAGCATCTTGTGATCCTGCAGTTTTACAGCAGTGCCCAGATGGGCAGCACTCAAGGGATGATGCTGATGGTGTGAATGACAGAGCTGGGGTGGAGCTCAGGAGAACTGGTGATGGTCCCCCATTCCCATTAGTGACCAGTATTGCTTTTCCATTGTATTATTCAACCATTATATTCTGAGTATATGCGAGTAAAAGCAAAAAGTTATTTTTAAGATCAGTTCTAGATTCCTTTAAGATGCCTTCTGATAGACAGACTGCTTCAGGGCCTCAACTTTGTTGGTTTTCTAAAAGAAAGTCTGGCTTCTGTCTTCAAACTGCCTCTTAAAAACCAATTACATTGTTCCAAGTAAACAATTGTTCCTCACTTAAGATAGCAATAGTTGTAGTTTGTAGCTGCACCTCTGCCAGAGATGCACTTGCAGCAAGCAGAAAACCCACAATCTTCTTTCACTGTCAAAAGGCTGCAGATCACACTGGCAGCCTGTGTCCCCACTGCCAGGGCTGTGCAGCCCGGGGTGCAGCAGGGTCTCCCTGCAGATCTCTGAGCACTTGGAGAGGGCTCTAGGCTTCAAGAGCCCTGTACTGCCTCTGATTTCTGTCTGATCCAAATTGTATTGTTAATAAACTCCCCCCTTAGTTTCCCCGGCAGTGTTTCCTCATGCTGTCACTGAGATCTACAGTTTTGCTGTAGTTGTTTGGGATAACAGCAGTATTGTTTTTTCCTTACTTGTTGTTTTCTGTTACCCACCAGGGGAAAAGCAAGCGGAGGAGGAGGAGTTGCAGCCTGTCCTGACACAGAATGGCTCTCCCCGACTGAATCGAGTGGAGTTTACAAGCCAGCAGCCACCGGAGGTCTATGACGTCCGTCTGCAGCGGAAGGAGAATGAAGGCTTTGGCTTCGTCATCCTCACCTCAAAGAACAAACCTCCTCCAGGTGGTAAGTACCATGTTCTGCCAGGCCATGGACAGGAGTGGGCCGTGTCACGGGACAGTCTGCAGGACAGAGTTCAGGCTGTGGTGATGTAGATTCTCACACTGTGTTAATTCATAGGCATTTTAGTGGAAGTGTAGTTTTAACCTTGGCTTTGTATTACCTCATCAGGGAGAATTTCAAATTTTGGGGGAAACTCTGAGAAAGCAGGGTTATCTGTGTCAGCCCTTGGAATAAGAGCCAGCTTGGTGTGTTCACCCAAAACACGGGGATGTGTTCTGTGCAGAACTTTTCTGGGCCACGGTTTGTCAAGAAGCTGCTGCATTTTTCTCAGGCCAGGATACTTTAAAACAAGTAATCAGCAATTGAGTCTGCAACCCCGCAGTGCTTTGCTCAGCACAGTTGGCTCTTAGGTTTATATAATACTTAAAAAACCAGTCTATTAAGGGAAGTGTAATTAAAATTTAAACTCATGGTAAATGCTAGAAGGCATCAGTGTCTGTTCCTTCACAGTAACTTCTGCGTGTGCTAGCTCATTAAAACAATCCTTGATGGCTTTTTAATCTTGGGTGGCTGATGATGCTGTGAAAGTGTTTTGGATTTGCTGTTGTGGGTTTGAAAAGGCAGCAGATAATCCTGGCAGGCACACAGTGCTCCTCACCGACCTCCAGTATGAGAAAAGCCTGTGAAAGTGAAGAAATCTTCACTCATCAGGGCGAATGGACAGGCCAGCCTCTGCCACGAGCCCTGCTGGTGCCTGGGAACAGACCCCTCTCACGGTTTGCTGACCCCGCGTCAGCACTGCAGACGGCACTTGGCAGTGCCACCCTTCGGAGCAGGAGCGGTCTCTGGGGTGACTGGGGGAGTTCTGGGTCTGGGGGATGCTTATCTGACATGGATGTTCACCCTGTTGCTGTGCCTGTTCTCGGTTCCCTAGTGATTCCTCACAAGATCGGGCGAGTCATAGAGGGGAGCCCCGCCGACCAGTGCGGGAAGCTGAAAGTGGGCGACCGCATCTCGGCGGTGAACGGTCAGTCCATCGTCGAGCTCTCGCATGACAGCATCGTGCAGCTCATCAAGGATGCGGGCAACGTGGTGACTCTGACGGTGGTGGCTGAGGAAGGTAAGGAGGGAGCGGGGCCCCAGCAGCTGGATGGGCTCTGCCACACTGCCAGGGTCTGACGTGTGTAACTTCTGAAGTTAATTCACTTAAAGTGGAGAAAGTCGTGGGTTGGACGGGGAGGATGTCATGACAATGAGGGAGAACAACAGAACCTTTTTCACAGCAATGGGAATGTGTCACCCTTCATGTTCTCCTTGGTGTGACCAGAAAACCGGGGTGCAGGTCCTCCTGCACCCCGAGCAGCAGCAGATGAGAGTGAGGGGGTGAGTGGGGGCTGTGGTGTTTCCCCGCAGGCTGCGGGAGGAGCTGGGCTTGGCAGGGTTAGCACCGGGAGATGCAGGATGCAACCAAAGAGAGAAATGCCCATTTTCCAGAAACTGCTCAGTGTCACAGGGCACAGACCCTCGCTGGGGGCTGCTCCCCCCCTGCCAGCTCCAGCGCCATCCCCTGAGACTGAAAATATACCCCGTGCCCCTTCCACTCCCTCCGACCTGTGATCCCTGCAATCTGTACGGACAAAGGAGTCCCAGTGCAGGTGCCAGAATACGTCCTCTAACATTTCTCTCAGAGCAGCAGCCTGTCAGCTCCTGTCACGTGTGAGCTGGGAACAAAAGAGCACGGGCTGGGGAGATGCTGTACATCTTGTACAAACAGATGGCATTTTTCTTGCCTGTGCTTCTAAATTAAAACTCTGAGTATAAACCAGGAGTAAAAGTTGACATTTTGTCTCTAGAGAAAATCCTCTCTCAGGCATGTCACAGTGGTAGCACTGAGCAGGCCTGTGAAGGGCAGGAGAGGTCTCCGTACCCCAGAAATTCCATCTCATAACTTGCATTCTGCTTTCCTGCCCTTAAAACGCTCAAGCACTTTGTGGATTCTCAGGGGTTCGTTCTGAACTGAGAGGCGCAGCGGTGGGGTGCACTGGGCAGGGACATCCCTGGGTCAGGTGCTTGGGATTGTTTTTTAAAACCCTTTTAAGTGAATAATTCTGCATCTAGGTTCATCTTGGGCCACCTCTTGCCATTCCAGGCTCTAGCTAAGAGACAGGGTTTGCACAGCCTATGGCCATTGCTGTGAAGTGACAGAGACATTTTGTGTCCTGAAACATGTTTTTTTCGTGAATGCACTGGATTCATTGTAAAGTACACAATTGCTGTGTTTCGTGTGGAGCTATTCTAACCAATTTTATTAAAATGTCATTATAGTTTAATTTTTATTTAGCCTTTGGGAGAAGGCAAAACAGTTTAAAATTCTCTCTGGTAAGCTGTCAGTGAACCAGTCCCTCCAGTGTGGGACCAGTCCGTGACCTTTCCTGTGGCTGCCCAGTAGCAAACTCTCCATTTGTGCCTTAAATGAGATGATGGTTTTCCCTCCCTCACTGGGGCCTTCACCTCTGAATCCTTGTCCTGCAGATCCTTCTTCTCCTCTTGCCTTTAAAAAGGGGTATGTTCTCAAATGGGCGTTATTCTTCAGCTCTTAAAAATTGCATTATATTGACTATCTGAAACAACCTCACGGATCTGACAATCCCTGATCCCTTCTGGTCTTTATCACCTTGCAGAGACCATCTAAAACCCTGCTCTTCATTTCTGGTTCAGTTAAAATTGTGTTGTTTTTCTGAGGAAAAGCAGTGTGGGGGAGAATAAAATTCCTAAGAATCTATTCCATGGAACCAAGGGACTGCACCGGGTTCCTGGGCATGGCGTTAGACCTTGGAGAACCCTCTTTGTCTGGGGTGAGCACGGCTCAGCCCAGGGGGAACCGCAGCTCCCTCTGGGACCACAGACGCTGCTGATGGTCACCGTGGCCCCGTGGCAAGTGCTCTCTCTGGGGAGCTCTCTCTGACTGTGGCTTTTGTTTGTTTTGCAGAACACCGTGGCCCTCCGTCGGGAACGAACTCGGCCCGGCAGAGCCCGGCTCCGCAGCACCGGCCGCTGGTCCCAGCCCAGCCCAGTGCCCCTGGCACCGACAGGTACGGGGCTACCGGCCGGGGGGCCAGTGGGAGCCGCCTCCCCAGGGGGCGGTTAGTGCAGAGGTGACAGCCCTGTCCCCTTGCCTCCTCAGGGCAGCTGCGGAGGGGGAGGCTGGGAAAGAAGTCGCAAACAGGATTTCCTGGCCCGAGCACAAGCACCCAACGCCCTCAGAGGTCGGCAGCCGTCACCCCCAGGTATGGGTCACCTCCCCGGAGTGGGTTTGCTGATGTCTTAAATTTTATCTCCATGGTAGAGTTGAGTACTCATTATAATTGTGAAAGAAACAGAAAATGCTTGCAAGGGGGCTGCTGTGGAACCTTTGACAAAGTTTCTTAAGGAAATCCCACACACACCTGAAACTTAGAAGGAAAAATTTTGTGTATGTTTAGACTTAGGATGAAACCCTGCCTCTCCTCACCCATGAATTCCCTTTAAATCACATATTGCATGTTTCTCAAAATACAGAAATGTGTGAAGCATTTTTCCAGAAAAATATGTTCAAATCTGCCTATTAGTGCTCATCTTTTTCTCCCCAACTTCCTGTGCAGAATCCTGGCTGTTTCCTGGTAGAGCTGGAAAGGGGGCCCCGAGGGTTCGGGTTCAGCCTGCGCGGGGGGAAGGAATACAACATGGGCCTGTTCATCCTGCGGCTGGCTGAGGACGGGCCGGCCGTCAAAGATGGGAGAGTGCACGTGAGTTGGTTCTCCCTAATCAGCACTTGTCCCCTCGCTGTGCAGGGGACACATCCACACCGTGGTGGTGTCCCGTGGGAGCGTGGCCCTGGCTGGAGCCTGTGGCCACCGAGGGGCTGCACCTCCCCCAGCCGGGGGGTATTCACAATTCACAAGTTTCCACCTCAGCTGGAAGGTGGTGCCATTTTCTGGTGATGCTTTAGAAGGGTGAAGAGCAGTCTCTGAGGCAGTCGTGGCAGCAGAGCGTGCCACGGCCATGCCCTGGCAATGAAGAACCAGCCGGTGACCGCCCTTGGCACAGACACTGCGATTAAGGGAGCCCAGGCGGGCTCTTTCATGGCTGATTTGATGTGGTGGTGACATCCACTGGCTGCTCCCCGCACTGCCGAAGGGACTGCGGGACCCTTCCGGGGGGGGCACTCCAGCCCCTTTCCAGCAGCCCGCAAAGGTCACGTGAGCTCTAATTACCTGCCCGATGCCTCTGTAAGTTGCTAATTGGCCTCAGAGACCTCAGTACTGATAACTGGGTAGTGATCTCCTACCTGGAATAAAGAATCCTGTCCCTCCATAAAGCCCATTCTGGAGGGGAGTCAGGAGCTGCCGTCACTGTCCGGCTGCTGCCCCAGGGCTACAGGGTTCATCCCTACACCCCCTCCTCAGGGCGACCGGGGTCTGTCTCATCCCTGTGAATCGGCCCCAGATCAGTGCCAGGACCTTCTCCTGGGCCAACTGAGCAGGAGACCTGAGGGAGGGCTCGAGGCTGCGGTGCTGCTCCTGCCATTGCTGAGTGCATTTTAGCAAGAGAGGGAGATAGAAGCATCTGTCTCAATTTTTTTTCTTTCTAAATTAAAGATCAGTTTACAGTGTCAGAGATAAACTAACCTGGTTGCTGTTTTCTCATCAGGTTGGTGACCAAATTGTTGAAATTAATGGAGAACCCACCCAAGGAATCACTCACACACGAGCCATTGAGCTGATTCAGGCTGGAGGGAATAAAGTTTTGCTGCTGCTGAGACCAGGGACCGGCTTGATACCGGATCACGGTACGTTGTGTCAAGGGTCCCGGGCCATGGAGGGGGGTCTGATGAGGAGACTTCGGGGCGTCTTCACTGAGATAGTTCCCAGTCCCCACGTTGACAAGCTGTGGGTGTTCCTATTTATTTTAAAATATAAGGAATATTTTTTGGTAAAATTAACACGTGGCAAGTACCTAGGAATATTACACAGTGTGAAATTACTGCATATTTGTATATTTTACTTCTCTCATTTTAGCCTTCTAAATTAGGGAATGCTTGGCTTTTAAAGCCTAAACTTGGGAAAGCAGGAGAGAGACACCTCTGCTCCCCAGGTGGACTCTGTTGGTTTAAGATGTGAATTCTGCATCTACAGCAGGAAAATACAACTTTGTAGGCAAAAAAAAGAAAATAAAGGAAGGACAGAAAAGCAAATACAGGATTTGAGCTCTGGGTTCAGCTGATGCTCACAGAAGTGAGGGGGTTAAGTCTGACTTAGGAAATGCTCCAAAATAACAAATCTACAAGATCTGGGGTTGTGGAGGGATTCTAAAAGCAAAGGACACCTCTCCAAGCACAGGTTTCAGTCCTTAAACCCTTGATGCTGACACCAAGATCCCGATGGCAAACTTACGGAGTTGTAGGATCACTTTTTCTGATGAAGAGCTTTTCTATAATAGTGACCAAAATTGAGTTTATCTTCTGAACGTTTTAAACAGTTTGGACACCAGAGAGTTTGTTGTGTTCAGTCATTTACAGGCAGCAGCTGGCAGCTCAAGGGATAAAATCTGCTCAGAACTTTCTGCATTTCTTTGCTCCAGGGAGCTGGAAGAAGCCCCTTACCATCCCCTTTCCCCCTGCACAGCCCAGTCAATCTGGAATTAGCACTCGGTGCGGGAGGAGCCCATCACCAGCCGGGGGCTGCTCCGTGCTGTCCCGCTGGGCTCCTGGCTGCTGCCTCCGTCTCTCACTGAATGACCTTGTCATCAGGGGTGCTCCTTGTGCTCTGGGGAGCTCCTGACAAGGTTCTCTGCAGACTCAGCATTTGCAGGTGGGGGAGGTGGCAGCGTGAGGGCACCCCGGGCTCTCCTTCTGCAGCTCCTGGCACGGGGAAACGCCGTCAGCGACGGCTGGTGCTTGTCCTGTGCCACGGGCTGCGCTGTAGTTGCCTGGATCACTCTTGACCTCTCCTTCACGGAAACCTCCCTATCTGAGGTAGAAACAAAATGGTAGATGGATCTGAGGGAACCCCTGGAGCCCCCCCAGTCCAGCCCCATGTCAGGCCTGAGACCCAGTGAAGCCGCTTGGATCAGATCAGAGTCGGGAGGGGGGAAGGGGTTTGTGGCTCTCATTCTGCTGTTAATCACACGTTTCTGATGGAGATCTTGCTTGCTCTGTGATTTTTGGTATGTACTTCTGGGCTTTTTCTCTTCCTCCTTCAGGTTTGGCTCCTTCCAGTCTGTGTCCCTACGGGAAACCTGAACAACATTAAGGGCTTTCACTGCTTTTCTTGGTTTTTCCTTAAAGACTTGGTAAATCTGCATGTCTTGTGTTTCATCTCTTCCTATTATTAAAGTGCAAAACTATGAATAACCTCAACTTTTCACTGTTTTCAGTTTTCCTGTAGTGTAGCAGTTTGGGTTCATTTTGATTTCTTGTGTTAAACCCCGAGGTCGGGGGCTGTTCTGCAGTTTTGCTGTTTGGGCTCTAAGGCTGATGCAAAACCCCCTCAGTCCCACAGGGATCACAGCGTTGAAGCACATTTTTTTTTCCAAAATCACTTCCCTGGGGTTGTTGCAGGCAACACAAGATAGAAAACTGACTAAATAAGGCTTTGAGGGTATATATGTCATATATACATAATGTTCTTAAGTTGGAGATTTGCTCTAACACCCTGGAGCCTCAGTAGAGTGCACATTTCTGAAATACGTAGTGGGGTTTGGTTGTCATTTAATCAAATCTCTCGCTGTTCTCTTCCAGGTGATTGGGATAGTTACAATCCATCTTCGTCAAACGTAATATATGAAGAACAGTCACCATTATCTTCATCTCCACATTCTGCTGCCCCATCCGAAGTGTGTTATTTACCAGCACCAGGAGAAGCTTTAATGAGCATTCAGCTGTCTGAGAAACTGGAACAAGCAAAGAACACTGTGCCTGAAAAGAAAAGCACTTTAACTGAGACCCAGTTTGAGATGAAGCCTCAGTCTTCTCCCCAGAGAACAAAGAACAGGTGGGAATGTCCCCCCAGCCCGGGGCTTGAAATCACAAAAGGTAGTTTGGAAGCAGGGACCAGAAGAGACGGATCTGCAGGACCAGAGAAGTCGGGGGCTGGTGAGGGACACCCTCCTGCAGGATTCCATGGCCCCATGAAGGGGGATCCTGAAAAAACCTACAGCGATTTCTCACATAAATCTGACAGTTCCAGAAAGAGTGAGAGTAAAACCACAGAATCAGGAATGAACAGTGGTAACAAAAGGGGGTTTTCCAGTGGAGGTCACGGACGATCTGCCAGTCCCCAAAAGCATCTCGCTAAGCAAGGAAACATGGAAATGGTTGGCAGGTTACAGGAATGTCATGATAGAACAACTGGTGGTGATAAGATGACCATCGAGCAATGGAGAGGTGGAAACAGTAGAACAGGAGTCACCAGGAAAGACAGGAAGCAGAAAAGTTCTGGGAAGACAGAAGGGTGGTCTCTGGAGCGACAACGTGCTGCGTTTGATGAGAATAATCTCCTGTTCAGGGACTCCAGGAGAAACACATCTGAAGATGAAAAACTGAAGAGGTCTCACTCTGGGGAGCCGAACTCCAGCAGGTTGAAAACTTCCAGCCTTTCCAACATCCCCCTGCTCTCCCTGGAGAGACAAAGGTGGACAGAGCCGCAAGAGACTGTTCCGCTGGACAGACAGCACGGAGCGCGACACACGGAGCTGCCCCATGAAACCAAAGATGATGGAATTTCCAAATCTGAGCAAAGTTCTCCTGTCAAGAAAACACCAATAACTCCTGGGCCCTGGAGGGTACCGAGCACCTGTAAAGTCACCCCAGCAGTGGGTGTGGCTGAAAAACGGGTTTGACTGATGCTTTTTTAGAACATGTTTTAATCAAGTTTCTAATAATGGTCATTTAAAAGCATTGTTTCTTTTCATAAAGTTGTCTTTTTTTCAGAAACTGGTTGGAGGGTGGAAAGCATTTGATTTGCTCTTAAATTATCTCAGCTGCATGAAGGACCTTGTGGATTGCTTAAATGAAACTCTCCCACAAGCTGCTGTCCCCTGTCCTTTGCTGGCCTGTTCTGCTGCTCCCGACATCGCGCTGCTGCCGCTTCCCGATCGTGCTGTGAGTTCTGAACAAAGTTATTTAATGCCTGTATTGCCAATGTGATCATGACTCACTGTTCTTGTGCCAAGTTCCCTGTTGGACCCACTCAGCCTCATCCTTCCCGTACGTCACCGTCACAGGAAAGACACATTTTTGTTGGAAATGAGTGTTTTCTCAAGAGCACGTTGCATGTTTACCTGGGGAGACCCCCATGTTCTGGCTGGTTCAGGGAGGAGTTGGGCAAGTTGGTTTGAGGGCAGCAAATGAGCCACTGCACCAATTGATGGCTTTTCTTAAATTTTTATACCTAATACAAAATCGTGTAGATAAAAATTATATTTGACATAATGTTTTGTAATTTTACTTTTTATGAACACAGCTAAATTGCTTTATTTTCTTGATTCATAAGGATGTTATAAGGCTACTAACAACTGTCTGCAAACATCTGGCTGGAAAGTCTGGGTTCTGTTAAATGACATCATCCTTTGTCTTGTCGTGGCCCCATGTCACCCCGTAGCCTTTGCTGCAAACGTCAGTGAGTGCACGTTGATTTTCGGCCTCACCGTGGTGCTGTGTGCCCAGCTCCCATCTTTAATTAGCTAATGCTGGTGACAAATGGGATTTTCATCCTCTGCAGAGGGAACAACTGACCTTTAGGACAGAGCCAGCTGCCGCAGCCACATCTTAATGCAGTTCCTGCCTGGGTGTGAGAGACATCACCCGTGTTTTACTTTGCACGTGTGATGTGTCTGGGAGGGGTAAATGGGGTGATACTCGGGGTACAGGAGGCTTCGTATTTATTGTTTGGGCTATAACCGTTTTCCATAGAGGAACGTACTGACCCATCAGCCCTCTGGCTCTGAGAACAGCCACCTGCATGAGTGAAGGGCTTTTTTTTCTTCAGTTTTAGTGATGTTTTCCTGACACATCAAGTTTTAATGACTGTAAAGAAGTGGTAAAAGGACCCCATTGGTCCAGTTTGCAGGAGAGAGTGTAAAAGGTCAAGCTTTACTTCCTTGTGTTAAAATTCAGACTAATATGATTTGCTGTTTGAATAGTATCTCATTTTGGCTTCAAAACATTTCATGTTTTTAAAGCTAATGGAGCTCATTGAATCAAATCCAAGTTGAATTCTTTAGAACAGGTGAGTACTTAGCTTTTTAAACAAAGACTTTGAAACAATGAAGTGGGCTTTAAAGCAGACCTGAGCTGTGCTCTGCTGCTCGCCATGGGGTGACCCATCGACTCGCTGCGCAGCAGAACCTGTGCAAACGCTCCGTCCTGGAGCGTGACTGTGAAAATACTGAATACTCTGAAGTAGCCTGTGTAGATATTAACCATGTGTTCTTAACAAGAGACTTTGTTTTATGTTGACTTGTACGCACTTGCCCTGACCACTGAGTACGTAACAAATTCAGCTGTTTAATACAAAGATTAAGTAGCACCACTGAAATTGCCTCCCTGTCATCAGCTGTCCCTCTATTTTTACTCTGTGTTGATGTAACCTGATTTCGTGTCCTACCTGTGTGTGATCTCTCCTTCCATAGGACTCGTACCTGTACTTACTGTATCAGACTTAGCGTCGTGGCCTTGGAACGCAGAGCAATGTATGGATGTACTGGGTGTAAATGTTTATATATTGTACAGCACCTTTATACAGACTTCGGAGGTTCTGACAAGAGAGAGACCTGTAAATTGCTCATTATTTTTTATATAGATATTAAAAAGAAACTCCAGTTCTGGGCCTGTTGGTTCTGTGCTGTATGAAATAGATTCTTTGTCGATTTCCTTGCTGTGATACTTGAAGCAGCTCAAGCTGTGACCCAGGTTTTACCCAGAAGATAATCCTCTCCTAGAAAACAAACACAATTCATTATTGGATGTCCTCTTGACTCCCTGCTCAAGTAACAAATGTTCAACAAAGGTGTTATAACAATCATCAAGTCATGTAGAAACAGTCATTAATGCTGAAATACTTGTACTGTAGGTTTATTTGTACATTTTGATATATAAAATTGTCATCTCCTTTTACATCTTACAACTTTTCCATGTACAGAAAATAGCTGTAAACAATTTGCTACCAAAAATTCTTACGCCATCTGACCCCCTGATGTGAAAGAATGAAGCTCTGAAAAGTTCCTCAGTGTCTGCCTTTTTCATTACTAATAAATAGAAGACACTGAAGTCAGTTCAGGAAAACCCAAGTTTCACAGACGTCTTTGAAACATGTTGTTTCTCTCCTGTCCTTTATAAACATGAATCTACTTTCGGGTGAGGAAATCCTCACCACGTCTCTTCCACCGAGGTGGTGGTCCCTGACTCTCGGGACAGTTTCTTCCCCAGGGGGCTCTGGCCCAGGCGCTATCGCTGCAGCGGCTCCTCAGGACGCGGAGCGGGGCCGGCTGTGGGGACAAGCAGCACGGGGCTGAGCTGTGACAGGGAGTGAGCTCAGCAGAACAGTCACAGTTGATAAATGCGTCACGTGTAGTTCATGCTGTCAGGGTGTTTCAGGTAACTAATGCTTTCCAAAAATTGACCATCATTTATTCGCAGGAGTCTCGCGTCACTGAGCTGTCAGCCTGAAGGAAGAATTCCCCTTGCACAGACTGAATTTCGCTGCGTCCGGCCTCGGTTCGGGAGCTTCTAGGAAAAACCTTCTTCAGCACCGGCAGAGAAATACCCCCAGGTGGGATCAGGCTGAGCAGAGCTCTGGAGAAGGCTGCACAAACTGGAAAATTCCAGTGTAGCTCCAGAGGCCTCAGGAAAAGGCTGATGCTGAGACAGGAGGGCCACCGCCTCACCTGCCATGGGCACAAGGTCCGACAGAAGCAAGGCACCTTGGGGGTGTCCTGGTGTCCCTGCAGTGGATCCCATGGGGCTTTCCGTGATGGATGCCCTGCACAGAGTCCCTGCTGTGGGCAACGGCTCCAGGAGTGTTTGGCCCTTTAATTCTGTGCTGTGTGAGCCACAGTTTATGCTGTACGCTGTAGAGCAGCAAAGCAGAGGGAGAACTCTTGATATGTACAATTCCATTTAAAAATAGTAATCGCAGATTTCCATAGCTTGAGAGCACCTCTGCCTGTTGCCCAAGCTGTCCTTTATCCTCTCTGGCCTGTCCTGGTGCAGACATTGGGTGCTGAGGCTTGGTCTGTTCACGGTTTAATTTTCCATAACTGAAAAGAGACACAGAGTTTGGGGCTGGAAGTGAGACTCGGTCCCGCCTGCCCTGACCGCTCTGCTCAGCGAGCGCCGGGTTGAGCGGGAGCCCCAGGAGCACTAAAGGGAAAAGAACCCAGGATTCTGAGCAACAGCTTTAAGTGGCACCAAGGACCTGAACAGGGACGAAATTTGTCATCCCTGTCCCTCCACCTGCAAAACTGGCCTGGGGTGAGATTCAATCCTCTCGATTACCATGTGGAGCCCAAGTCAAACCCAGCACCTTCCTGCTCAGGTGGGAGGAACTGGGCGATGGTACAAAGTGCCCCCAGAAGGTGTGAGTCTGGGGGATTTCACACTTACTCGGATATTGAATCCCAGGAGATCACTTATAACACCGGAGACAGCAGAGAGTATCACAACACGTGTTATGTTGTAGATTAAGGGATTCATGGTCAGTCCATACAGCCTAAATGGAGTGTCTAATTCCTGCAGTGAAAGGGGAAAAAAGACCATTAGTGTTTGTCCAGAAGCAATTAATCCTCTGACTTTTGGCTTAATCCTGGCTCTGGTAGCCTCCGTATCCTGTCTTACATGTAGGTACTGAAATTCCCACTCTGTTTCAGGCCTCCCAGCTCATAGAGGGTTTCTAACAGCTGTGCTGAACCTGCAGTCTCCTGTGCAGTGAGACTTGAGCTGCACAACCAGAGCGTGACACAACGGGCTACAGAATTTGTCTAATTCACATGACTCTCAGACTGCACTTTCGTTCCAGATACCTGCTCTGCTGCTGTCAGCTTCAACTGCGCTGCTGACAAAGGAAAATGCAATTTGAGCAGTAGGAGATGGGCTGTGTCCATATTACCCTCTGCTCTCTTATCCAAATTGTAGGAAGCTGCTACTAATCAAGTGTTTGCAGCACTAATTAACCACACCCATCTCATACTGCCTGATCTCATGCCTCAGCGATAGCACAGAAACACTCCCATAGTGAGAACTAACGCACAGCATGGAGACACAGGAGTGAGAAGAGCAAACACACACTCACTGGCATTAGTTAGTGCTTCCATATTCCAATTTAGCAATTTTATGTTTTTTGAGACCATGGCATTACCTTCAGCAGCTTTGTAGAGAGTTTCAAAACATTGTTCACGAGAGACAACTGTTCCTTCTTGTTTGGCTTCTTCTCCATCTTCAGGTACAAGTTTATCTGTGACAGACATTACAGATCAGATGCAAATACTGCTTGCCCCCAAAACTAACTTCTGCCTACAGGAAATTAGCACCATTTTTTGCAGTCTGTCACACCTAAAGAAGTGGTACAGCCACAGACAGGAATCTAGCAGTAATAGTATCATTCTTTTTCTGATGGACATGTGTAAAACTTGTTAACTCACTCAGAGACAAAAATAATCTAGAATTTGACAATTTGAGTCTGTCCAAATGGCTAACAGCTCAAACAGCTTTCTGTCCTGCACAAGCACTGATTTCTAAATTTTAAAATTTTATTCCAGTATTTTTTAAGCTGGTCTGAAATGCAATAATTATCTCTAAATAAGACCCAAAGCCAAGGGGAGAATAAGCTGAATGGACATACCTGCTCCGTGAGCAAGATGGAAATATTACTGTATTTCTTGTTGGTTTCAGAGCCCAGAGATGCCAGACGCAGTAGAAAGAGAAGAAGCGCTGCCTCCCAGATTAGGAACTCCCAGTTGTAAGCTGCATTCAGAAAAGTTTTGTGACCTTTAAGAACCTGTTTAGGAAAAAAAGGAGGCAGTGTCAGTAACAAGTTGCCTGTTCATGGTCAAAGTGCTGCCCTCACTCCTCTCCTGAAGAGAGGTCCTTGCTCTACAGCTCCTGGCAGCCTTTCCCTGGGTGTGGAACTCATCTGTGAAACAAGGGTAAAGTAAAGGTCTTGTCTCTAACCTGGCTTTTGCTTGGAATTTGATTTTTTTCTTTCTGCTTAGAAAGGCAATAAAATGTCTCTTCTTCCACATGCACTTGGCCCACTCCAGCCAGATCGAGCTCATCCCACCATTCCCTGGTCTGATCTGCCTTTCCAGCAGCAGTGGGGAAAAAGAGCACTGCAATTTGCCCTCTTAAATAAAACATCCTGTGAGCACTTTGGGTTGCTCTGCTTGGGCAGAGTCCTTCTCTTTGGGCACAAAAGCCTGTGTCCTGAAACTTTCCTACTAATTATAAAAACCCAGCCTTCCCTCTCAGAGAACAAACAGCTATTAGCAACTAAATGTTACAAAGCTTTTAAATAAATGCAAACCACTCCATATTACTTTGGAGACAAACAGCTCCAGTTCAAGCACTTTGGCAAAAGAAAAGCCTTCAGTAGTTTGGTGGTTTCCCCCTATTTCTTAAAAAAAAAATAATAAATAAACCAACCCAAAATTAAGCTCTCACCTGGGCACAGCATATAAAAGCAATGGAAAGAGCCAGCAAAAAGACCGAGGATACGACAACGTCCACAGAGCGCTGGGGGCCTCGCCGCTGGGGAACAGAGAGGGAGGTGGGTGTGAGGTCTGGGGACAGCGCTGTCACCTCAGAGCCCAGCAGGAAGGGCTGGAAGGCAGCGCTGCCCAGCGATGGAGGTCATGTACATTTACCAGAGACACAGTCACAGCCTCTGCAGTGGGACTGTGACCCTGGCTCAGCACTCACCTTCAGATAGGAGCGAAGGGATAACCAGATCTTAATGTTTTCTACCTTCTTGAGTCTAAAGTGAGGAATCTCATATTTCCTGGCTTTCCGAGCAGATGTGATGTGACTAAAAAGCTTGGCAAACAAAAACCTCTGCAAATCAAAAATGACACCGTACACAAACATTAATTAGTCTAAACAGAAAAAAGCTTGTTTGGGATTGCTTGGTGGTGACTGGCAGAAAAGGTGAGCCTTGTGGGACCTGGGGGAGCCCAACAGGGTCCTTGGTGCATGACCTCTCGGGTACATGGCAGTCATCACCCTGTGCGTGCAGAGACGCTGCTGCGGCTGCATGGGAGTCGCCAGAGCTCTGGCCACAGCAGTGAGAACGCCGGCCTGCCCCTGCCACGACACACTTACAGCCACCTGGGCAAAACTACTGGCCACCAGCACAAGCTGAACACGATGCAGCAAATGATCCAACACCCCACCTCAGGCCTGCCGGCGGCTGCTTCCCAAACAGCTCTGTGGAGAAGCTGTCCCTTCCCTGCAGGGTGACACTGACAGATGTTAACAGTTCTTTTCCTTTTGGGGGCAGAGTATGAGAGGGCCCAGGGCTCAGGAAGGGCATCAACAGGGTTAATTTTGTGACTGATGAAAAGGGGTCTGACCAAAGTCCCCACCATGACTTCGGACACTCCCCAGAACTGAGACACTTGTCCTGCCCCTGTCTCCTGCGACAGGCAGTGGGGTTTGACAGAACAACTGCCCCGGGGCTCAGGAAAGGAACCTGCACTTAAACCCACCTGTTTGTACGTTCTCTCAGCTACACACATCATGAAGAAAAACATCCAGGTTAGGCAGAGTCTTTCAAGGAAGTTGATGGCAGACAACACAAGGACGGGGGCACTGGCAGGTGCTCCACAAAAGATGTGCAGAAGCTCCGTCAGAGAAGCGGAGCAGAGCTGCTCCAGGTTATC
This sequence comes from Scolopax mira, assembly GCA_004320125.1. Classification (NCBI taxonomy): domain Eukaryota; kingdom Metazoa; phylum Chordata; class Aves; order Charadriiformes; family Scolopacidae; genus Scolopax; species Scolopax mira. Next base: position 410,075 of record BJBW01001068.1, on the reverse strand, counting down.
CGCACGGAACAGCCTGTAGAGGAAGGGCAGGAACGCCAACCCAATGGTGATGATGTTCCCCAGCATCTGATACCCCACGCCTTGCTGGTAGGCATTAACCTGGCAAGAACAAAACCAGGATGGTTACCTGGGGGTTTGCAGCAAGGAGAAGGCCTTCTGTTGTTGCAGCAGTAATTCAGTCATGCATCCCCATCCCCTCAAGGGACACAGCCTAGAACAATGTCACCCATTTCAGTCCAAACCCAACAACAATCAGTCAATACTAATTGGCACTCATTGGTCTCCAACAGGTCCTCCTGCTGGGACAACTCCAGCGACTTTTACATCGCACTTCCTGTTTGCATGGATAGCTGTTTTCAAGTTTTTTGGTGGTTGTTTTTTAAAGTGTTGGGGAGAGAGGATGCAGCTCCTTACCCTGCTCATGATAATCCCACTGATCTCCAGCACAGACATATCCACCTTCTTACAGTCGTTCCCCTCCCAGATCAGTGCACTCACTTTGGCAGAGGCGGGACTTGTGTTCTGCAGCCAGAACAAATGGTTCTGTAACAGAGAAAAGAATGTGAAAGGCATAGGATCTGTTTCTGTCCTGCTACTAAATAATGCTTTTTCATAGACAGTACTTAGGTTGAGAAGGAGATTCCAAATTTGTCTTTGGGTGCAAGACTTTGGGGATTATTAGTGGTCCAGATAATACGATGAGAAAATTGATTGTTGATACTATTTAGACCATTCCAGATTTTCGTGTCACTGGCAGCTGACAGAAGGGGCTCACATTAAACCAACAGCATCCAGATGTGCCTTTCCTATTATTTGTGCAGACGGGGGGACAAGAGGGTGTGTGGGCTGTGGAATCTTCCACAGAATTCTCAGCAACTGGATACAAATCCACAAACCTGCTGGAAAACATCTTCCTTCAGATCCCGCCGGGTGCCCCTCACAGCCGTGTCCTCGCTGTCGCTGGTGCAGGAGGAGCGACACTCGGGCCCGTGCAGCAGATCGTCCCAAAGCATGTCTTCGGTCTCGGAGTCGTGGCGAGTGCTCTCTGAGTCCCTGCGGGTCACGCTGCAGCTCCGGGAGCCCGCGCTCGTGCAGGACCGTGAGTCCTTGGGAGAAAAGCACAATTCACACCACGCAACCCCCTCACAATCTACAGAACCTCCTCCTCCCCCCAGTAATGGGTGAAATCAGCCTCCCCAGGGCAGCCGAGTGTCCCCAGTCCCACCCACCCGATGGGAACTATTAAACACAATATTATTAGAGACAACATCACTCAGCGAGAGCTTCTGCAACCAGCATCTCTGCACAGAAAGTCACACAGAGAGCATGAGTTCCCCACCTCTATGCTCAGCAACATAAAAATTGATTTATTCATTCTAATGCAAAAGTTTTCTGCCTTTTGCATAATTTATTTCAAGATTTCATTTATATTTTTGTCTTTATAATTTGATATTCATATATTTTATTTCTATTTTATTATCAGGTGGGTGGACTGGCAGGGGGCAAGATAAACAAAGTAATGAAGTGAATGAGTATATTTCACAGAACAGATGTATTTCTTCATTTTAAAATCAAAATTTATTAGCATAAAAGCTACCATACAGTGCTGCCTCCCAAAGCACAAGTGCAATTGTAGCAGTTCAACAAGAAGAATTAGAGGCAGCTTAGGCCATCCTATTCTGCCAATAGGGTGATTTTTTATTGATTTAGTTTAGTTTTGTTAAACAAAGGAATATACTCACAACTGTGAAGAAAGTTTACAAAGCTGCCAACAAGAAGGGAGCAGTCACACCTTACACCTGAAGCAGCCAAAGCACAATCATGATTGTCTGCTCTATGGGGATGAAGCCCCTGCACTGCCCAGGCTCCGCAAAGCTCTGTCTCTTGAATTTCTGACCATACCTGACTATATAATGTGGATTCCAGTTCAGATTCCACGACACTGTCAGAGTCTCTGGCGATTTTCAGGGCTTGCTTGACCTGCCAAAATCAAAGGAAAACAAGCTCATTATCCATAGCAAAAACCAGTGTGAAAAATGGCATAAATTCACCCTGAGTACCTGTGAGACAGCCTGCTTCAGAGAAACAAGAGGCCTCTTTTTCTTCTCTTCATAGCTATTGTCACTGGAAACCCCTTCTATGTTCTGGCGTAACAAGATCCTTTGCGCCATCGCTTCAGCATCCTCCTCACTCGAGAGCTCATCGGAAACACCCTCCCTGTTGGCGCAGGCGTCCTGGAAACACAGCAGCCACAGTAAAACGAAGGCCCAGTAAAGGACCAGCCTGAACTCCATCACACCAAAGGTCGAAGGCCAGCACTGCTGCTGCCCTGGCACAGACAGGGATCTCTGATCACCTGCCAAGGCCAGTGGAAGATGATTTCCACAGAATATGCAGAAACAGAATCCAACTTGTCATCACAGAGACATCACAAATTCTAACTCGTTACCTCTCTGCCTCGCACAGAGGTAACGAGGGAATCCTAGAGAGGGTGGAGTTGGGTTTGGGGCAAACCCAAACAGTTTGGGTTTCTCCTCTGAGAAGAGGAAGACGCAGCCACAGCTCTTGGCTATGTCTTACCAGCAACTTTAAGCCCAGGAGAACAGATGTGTCTACAAGCTGGTGGCTAGTAGACCTGAAATCATGAGATGTGTCCCCCCACACCTAGCGCTGCTCCTTCCCAAACACCCAGAAACAGAGGAGTTGGGACAGGACAGTCCACAGTACTGTTCCACAAATGTTCTTCATGTGGGAGTCAACACCTCACCAACCCAGAGGAGCCTCAGAAGTAACTCCACATGCTTTATGTAGATTTCAACACAGGTCCCGATGCTTTAACTCTGTCTTCCCCAAGAGACGCTTCAGCTTTTACTTTCCTGCCTCCCCTCCGAGAGGGTATTGTGCAGAACTCTTTGCAAGGCAAATTATTTTACAGAACTGCTTTTGAAAATTGCTGATTTATTTATTTTTAATCATTACTAGTGATATTGCTTAACTGCACATATGGTGATCAGAAGTCTCTACAACTAAACGAACACTTTGCTAAAACAGACATTTTTCAGGCTTGTCTGTGTTTGACACACTTGACTATTGGGACAGATGAAAAGGCACTGACAGTGAAGCATCAGCATCATGTCAGTTGTGCAGTGGAGAAGCAGAAAGGGTTTTCAGGTGCCCTATATGCAAGCAAAGATTAGAAGAAGGGAGTATCTTGTATTAGATCAAACCATACAATTAAGTACCAACAAGTTTTCAGGCACACAGAGAATACACTGACATTTGCAGCTTCAAATGAATCTTTCCTGCCAGTACCTGGTGTCTCTTTTCCCCATCGGAAAGTTTATTTTTCTCTTTGAAGTGCAACAGCCTGTATTCAGATCTGGCGTGTCTGTGCTTAATGCCATTATTCACAGCATTCACACCATTTTCTGTCTCAGTCCCTTTCTCAGCTACCAACTTTATTCTTCTAATCCTACGAGAGAAAATACAATTAAATGCTTTCATGTCAGAGAAAATCTCCTTGAGGAAAACATCACGGTCTCTCTCACTTCCCACACAGGTATACCACCAGACAATACAGCTACAGGAATAGAGCATCATCTGCTGCTGACAGGCTCCTTGTGACCTAATTCTGTTCAAAAGACTTTTATCTACTTCACTCTCTACTGGATGGTTCTTTTGTAACTCAAATAGTATCTTAAAACTTCTAAACCAAAAGGGATTTTTTTTCTTATTATTGTTTGAAAAATAATAAATAACCGCAATTAATAAGACAAAAGGTCCTCATCAAAAGAAAGGACCTGTTGGTTGAAAACTCATCTAGAAACTCACTGGAGAGAGCAGCAGAAGACAATTAAATACCATCCCAAACAATCTAACCGCCTTTGCCTCGAGTTACTTTTAGAAAAAGTAAGGTGGTGAAGTGGGATGATGATCCAAGCAACTTAAAACTAGAAGGAACAATTGTTTTGGGAAATCAGATAAAACAGCAATATAATTTGAGCAGACACATTCAAGAAAAGTCACTTATCTGATAAATAAAACTAATCTCCCACAATTTTTGCAACTCATCTAATGCTCGGTTTTAGTTATTCTGAGAGATATGGTATGATCTCCTAATAAGGACATACTGAAAATTCATGAGGAATCAGCCTCCTGCAATCCCAAGAGTGCTTTTACTTCAAAAGAAAGTCATCAGCAGACTCCAGGGATGTCAGTGACAGAACACTCCATTTTCCAGCTACCAATTACAAACCAACAAACCCAGTGGAGATCACATACCTCCTTCGGAAAAGCACACTAAATACACTGTTAAGAACGGATTCGGATTCAGCCTGCTCTTCCTTACTGTTTTTGTCAGAAGACCAACTGTTCCCATCGACTCCCACAGATTTGCGTAACTTCCTGATTTTTAAAAAAAGGAGAATTAAATTTGCATAGAAAGCTAATTCCAGGTCTTTCTTAAAAGATCTGAATCAGAATTGAACAGTTTCTAAAATGTTATTTTTTTAAAGTCATGCAGACAGAATGTTTATGTGCAGATAAAATAAATTTTGTTTGGATTAACAGTTCTGCAAAATCCCACAGGACAGCAGCATATCACTGGCAAAGGATGCAAGAGACAAAATCTGGACAAAACCTTTGCTGTAGAAATGGAGGCAAAACTTTACCCTCATCCATCGTTCTGTGTTCAAACATATTCTGTCAGTGTTCACGCAGAGTCAGACACCGAAGAGTCAAGTATCTGGCAGGGGATTGTCACATCTCCCACATGCTCAAATGCCAGCAATGAATCCCCCACAGACACCTCTGCCTTCATTTCCCTGTTCTCAGCACATGCCAGCAATTCCCTGCAGCTCCTGTCACAGCAGGACACTGCACTGGGCTGCAAGACCTTGGAGATGCCTTTCTGCGCAGAAAGCCCTCCTCTGGCCACACAAAGAAACTGTATAAAAAAGCTACATTAGAACAAAAAAAAAAAAAAAGCCCAACTGACAACTAAAGCAGATCTATCACAGCCTGGAAAATTCGCTGCATTTGTCGTGGCTATGAGAAGATTACAAGCGAGATAGAAAATACCCATTTTCACGTTTTTTAGTTAAATACCATATTTACATAAAAATAGAAGATATTCTCCCATTAACTGCTACCACAAGCAACCCATCATGTGCTTTGACCCCAACAACTGCACCCGTTACCCTGCTCACCTCCTCCGCCTGCTGAGCCCGTTGTTTCCTGAAGGTCTGTTGATCTGGGTGGACACGATCTGGCAGTGGACGGTGCCCATCAGTAACATAAGGCACATCGGTCCCATGACTTCACTTGCGTTCACAACAGGCACCATGAAATACAACACAACTGCTACAACTGAAGAGGAGAACACTGTATCAGATGCAAAAATTAAGACCATGGCACAGCTTTTCTACCAAAAGAATTTAGTTTTACTGCTTTATAATTTCTGCAAATACCAGTGCCACACATCTCAAAATCCACACGGAGTAGGTTTCAGAGAGAATCCTTGTGCTTTAGAGTAGGGACTGCAAAATGGTGTCACACTCCTCAGAAGCAGGACCGTGGCACAGACTGCCCCTTACCTTGCATAACATAGAGCACCAGGAGCCACATAAAAATACGCTGGGAAGTGACCTGTATCCACCACTGGCTGAATAAAGGGAAAAATACAACTCTCACAATCCCTTTGCGAGTTAGCGATGTCCAGGGGATTTCGGGCTTGGCTTTGGCAAATGTAGAGCCTTGGAATTAAAGGAAAAACAAGCAAGTCGTTAATCGTGAATTACAAGAACTCCCGTACGTAGACCAGACGCCGAGTTCCCGAGGGTGACAACGTCCGGGCTCCGGGCTACTGCCCGCCCCGGACCCTCGCCCTGCCCCGGGCCCCCAGCCCGCCCCGGCCCCTCGCCGTATCTCAGCTCCGCTCGCCCGGCCCCGGGCCCGCGCCTGCCGTCCCCCGCCCGGAGCCGCTCCCACCCGCCGCCTCCCGCGGCTTTCACTGAAGCAAAACCCCCAGTTCCTCCTGCCCCCGCTTTGGAGCTTCCAGCGCGGGTCCAGACGCGTTCCCTGCCGCCGCCGCCGGAACCGAAGGGGCGGCGGGAGGGGGGCTCCAGCACAGCTCACCGGCGGGGCGCAGGCAGGGCTGGGTTTGTTTCTGGATCACGTACGATCGGGACAGGGGCCGGGGGGCTGCGCGGGGGCACCGGTACCGCTCACCTCGGATCAAATCCACGTCGATCAGGTCAGGCTGAATGTGACCCTTCTTCTTCGGCTTGTTTTTGAAGCCCTAAGAAGCCGAAAACAAAGGGCCGTAAGCGGCGGGATGGGGGGGGGGGGCGGGGCCGGGTGCTCGAGCGGCGGCCGCCGCCGTTACCTTCATCTCGGTCTGCTCGATAGACTTCTCCCATATCTGCTGGTCGTAGGCCCCGATCTAGAAGGAGAGATGGGCTGAGGGGCACGGACGGGACCGCGCCCGCCCGCGCCGCGCCGCACTCACCTTCTTCTGGTACCAGGAAATGGCATCGGTGCCGCGAGCGGCCATGGAGGCACCGGGCCCGGTACCGGGGCCCCGTTACCCGGGAGACAGCCGGGAGCCCGGCGCTCGACTGCCTCCGCCTGCCCGGCCCCGGCCCCGCCCCCGCCCAGGCAGCGCTGGGAGAGCGCCGAGCCCGCCCCCAAGCGGAAATAAACAGCCAGGCCGTAAAGGACAAAATCAGACTTTGTTTATTAAAAAAATACTTTACAGGAAAAAATTCTATGCATTCCGTTGGACTATTTTACAAAGAAATAGCTTAACAGTTTGACACTGGTGTACAGTCAGCTACCGGGGGGACGCGCCGCGTTGGGGCGGGCCGAGGCCCCGACACTCGCCAAGGGCAATAAATAGACTAAGGCCGCACGAAGCGCAGGGCGCAGGCAGGGCGCGGCCGCCGCCGACACACGCCTCCCATAAATTAAAACCACAGAAAAAAAATAATCGTAGCTGCCAATCAAAATCAAATCACAAGAACAGCGATACAGAAATCTCTTTACACCTTGTACAGAGGAACCAGAACCGCGTGTATCTCCCCCTGCATGCCCCCCAGCTTTGGGGGGAAAACACACACGCTTTGGGGGGAAAAAAGCTGCTTTTCCGGGAGCAGGACCAGGCCCTTCCCTCTCCCTGCACCCTCGGGGAGCCCAGAGCTGCCCTTGCTCCCGGGGCCCGGCCATCCCAGAACCTCCCCCCCCGAGCGGCCCCACAGGGCCTGGCCTAGGCCCCTGGGAGACACCCCAATACCTCCCTATGTGCAGGGAACTCAACTGGGACAGCAGGAAAACCCACAGAGCAGGGCAGAGAGCCCTTTTTCTTTATGGCAAGATCTATACCTGTGAAAAACGTCAATTATAAATCCCCTGAGAACACCTCACCGGGTGTCCCACCTTCCTGGAAGAGAATGTGTCAAGTATCTGCACAAAATGACTTGTAGCATGTCTAAAAGAGAGAGGAAATCAAAGCTACACGGTGTTTCATCTTTAAATTGCATTTTGCTAGTCCATTTCTAGCACAATTGAGCCACCTCCCTCTATCCCAAGTGACAATTTTAATCAACAGCACTTTATTTAGAACAGAGACCAAAGCCCAAGTGCTGTGTCTCAGAGCTGATCACTTCACAGATTCACAGCATCTCCAGCAAGAAGCAGGAGTGGTTCCTAGTTGTCAACCAACACAAATCACAGCACAGATCCTCAGAGTGGGGAACCAAGGATTTACAGCAACTGGCCAATGCGCTTTAAGTTATAAACTGCTTGGAATCTGCCTGGGCAACTGCTGGGGACAACCCATGAAATCCACCAAAGTTTGGTTATCTCATTACATAGGCTGTTTTATGAGATCTTACAGAGAAATTCAAACAGCTGGTTATTTAACATGAGATATATATGCAAACATATTTACTTGGACCTACCCAAAACCCAGATATTTGTTTTACTCAGCAAGCACTAAGTGGCTTGAATTCTACTTCACTTCTAAACAGCAATATCTTATAAAAATCAATATTTTACATGTCTTGTTCTGGAAAACATTTGCATCTTTCACATCCAGGCATTATTCTAATTCTGCTCTGTTGTGTTCAGTGCGATCAAAGCGATGTGGAAACAGTTTAGTGATCAGCTTCATATGCAGTCCCTCTCATACTTTAAACCCAGAAATGAGGTGGAGTTTGAAAGCATGTCATTTTGGTTAAAATGTACCAAAACATAACGTATTTCGGCAATAGATTTTTATGAGGTTCGCTCCTCTCTTCCTCAGTCTTCCCAGCATGCTAGAACAGCATCAGCCACATTCAAGTCATTTGAAGATACGTTTCTGTATTTAAATCTGACATTAGTTGATATTAAGTTAGTAACTGAACAGAACATAAGGAGAACGACACTGTTGATCACGTCCCTCCCCCCAAAGAGGTAAGTCAGAGCATTCTCCTGTTATTTCAGGCTGTAGTCACAAATTTCACTAAAGCTACAGTTTTGAAAGCAACACGAGCACTCTGGTTGTCTTCCTTCATCCAGCTGAAAACATGCTATTAGAATTCACAGAGGATTTCCAAACTGATTCCCTCTTCACTCTACCTTAACTTCCACTATAAAACAGACAAGTTGGTGTACGGGGGCTCTTCATCTGTTTATTCTGCCTTTAAAGTTCTGTTTGCAGAACGACTGCGGTATCTGCAGATTTGTCAATTCCTGAGTGATTGTACGCAGTGCTGGCTGCCAAGAAACACCGCATGATGCGCCTCTACTGACACTACCAAAAAACAGCACGTGAGGAGTGAGATGGGCACTTGGAAGACTAGCAGACATGGTAAAAAGGAAAGAACACCCTTGGGTAATACGGTCTTTGAATGGGAAGGATGAACTGAAACCACTATTGCCTCTGAGGAATTTTACTTTGCACAACCCTTAAAGCTATGAAATTCCTCTCAACATAAAAAGTGGAAAAAACCCACCAGAGAACAGACGGCTCATTTACAAGCCTGTCTGGGTCATCTAGAATTTCTGCTAAGATTAAATTACACCCCTGCATGAATCACATTACTTTTCATCATAAAAGCTTTCCATTCTAACACCTTATTTACACAGATTACTAAACAAGTCACTACCACTTCAATCTGTAAATTAGTTTTAAATTGAAATATTTCCTAGTCCTCATTTTTGTACCGAAGACAATACATACATACACATAAGGAGTAATACAGGTTCTAACTAATCACTGCAGTATCTTCTGATGATTATTTTTCTATCAGTTTAAAATAGTGACCTCTACACTGAGGTGCTAATATGTATATAAAAGCCTACACAAACAATATTGCACAAAGTAAGATTTATAATAGAGTAACATATTTTAGAGACCCTTATAAAGAGAAGAGTAATAATTGATATTAAAAAGATGCATCCAGAACTAACACAGCATCTTTGCTTTTGTCTAGTCTAACATAGTGTTTCAAATCTTTCCTACCCCAGTGAGGATTAGAACAAAGTTATCTGTAGACAGCTTAAGTTGCACCAAAACCCAACTTGTATTCTAGATGTGGGGAGGGACAGAAAAGGACGTGACTTCTTTTGATGCCTGGACGGGGCAATAATAAATGGGGTGAGTGAACGTCAAATACAGATCACATGTTAACATCCAGAAATATTGAAAGATTGTTTAAAAACTGTTGATAGCTGACACTCTACACAATTAGCATGTGGCACTGATTCTGCCACAGTACCTGGGCACCCAGAAGCTACACATGGAAACAGCACTCTGATGCCAGAATACTTTTTATTGTGAAATAGTGATACAGAACTTCCTAGGACAAGGACAGCCGTCCCATGTCAGTCAGTTACCAACTCAATGCTAATATATTAAGTGCATCAGTACAAGGGAAAGTGTGGTTCCACTGGACACATTACGACCTGATCAAAACAAGCTGCCAAGTTGGTTAGTATTTTAAAGCCTTAAAGTGCTCAAAGATAGCAGTTACCTCCACAAGACTACCAGTAGGTTCTCTAATTCTGACACTAGTATCGTTCATGTTCAGGGAAGATGCATTTCAGAAGCAAACCCTCACACCAAACAACATAAGCAGTGCTATGAGAAGTGTTAGGTCAGTAAGTCCTTGCATTTCAACAGGATCAGACACTTTCTTCAGTTAATTTTACAGATCACCTTTGCAGGAACTGTAAGAAATAGAGATCAATTTCTATAGCTTGTTTATAAACCAACATGTCAAGAACAGACATACCAAAGATTTCACAAATCATGAAAAGTGCTGTGCTCTTTTTTTTTTTCTTTAAGCAATTAAAATGAGATGGGAAAGTCACTTTGCAAGTCTTCTACAAAAGCATCGCTTTCTGGTGAAGATTAAAGTAAAAGTAGGGAAATAACACTGACCAATACAGTTCAACTATTTCATGTTCCTGGAGGAATTTCATTCTGACTTTGAGGAGATATTCAATATCTCTTTTTTTAAACAGAAAGAAGTGGTAGACCACTGTTACAGGTTGTACTAAGGGGTTAAAATACAACTTGAATTTTGCATAATCTGTGTAAAAAAGATATGCTTGACATTTTGGAATGTCACCTTTCTTTATAGAATTATAGGCAAGATTTCTCCAATAAAACATAAGCCAGTTATAAAACTATAACTTCACATCAAAATTTTAAAAAGTTGTTAAAAAAATGTTTGATTATATACATATCACACAGAAGAGCCTGCATGATCCTGTGGATTGTGTTGCTGATCAGACTCTATTTTAAAACCTGGAAGGGGCTGGGCCACCTGATCTGGTTGTACAAGTCCTGATACCGGAGCAGCAGAGGAGGAGAGCAGCCCTGGCCTGAGCTGCATCTCTACACCTGGATCTTCAGACTCTATTTTTACACTCACACACTGGGGTTCACCTTCTGACTCTGTCTGTCCAGGAACGCTACTGTTGAGGCTCGAACTGCCTTCTGCACTCTGAGAAGTCTCCCCCACAGGGTGATACTGTTTAAGTCTGATGTGCCAGGCTAAGCTGCAGACTGCTGACACGGTTTTGAACTGATGAATGACATTTCTAGGGATGAAGTAGATGTCATTGTCACACAACTGAATCCTAGCATAGCGAATGCCTTCCCGTCTCATTTGGTTTAGTTTGGCTTCATCCACCCATTGAACACACTGAGAGAAGGAAAGATGGTAAAGTTAGTGTATACTCTATTTAAAGTAAACTCAGTACCCACCTATTTTCAGCATACTTTGTGTACAAGTCAATGTTTCTGTTTAATAGATAAAGCTTCAAGTTTAAATGAAAATTGGACTTTTAAAATGTAATTTAAGATGTGTGTATCTTAAGAGAGGTCAATGAGCAGTTAAGAGCATTCTACAGTTACAGTTAAAAACAGCAGGCTCAACACAAGGCTGCATTGTTTTGGCTGACAGGATCCTAAGACAGGATCAGTAAATCAGAAAAAGCAGGAATAGTCATACATGACTGCCCAATCAGATGCTAATTGTCCTAGAGCATGTTACTATGACTCAACAGCACAAACCCCAGCTTGGTAGAAAGGAAAAGCAGCTGGACTAGGAGATTGTTGTAGGTCCCTTCCAACTGACCTACGCTATTCTGAAACATGACACAGGAAACTGACCAAGAGAGCTGAGGACTGAGGGTACAAAGGGCTGGCCATATGGTGAACCTGGAAACAATCAGAAGCTACTGACAAAGCACTAAGAACAAGCTGTCATTAGGGAAGGTTTGGTACCTGGGACACTGGAGGTTCGTGCAGGTCCAACTGAAGTCTCTGCACAACATCAGTGAAATCTTCAGCATGAAAACAAACCACATCTTTGGTTATACGAGGCTGGTCACTCCTAGAAAAAGATGAGAATCCCAGGAATTTTTAAAGAATTTGAGTTAATGAATTAGAGCTCTTTCCAGCAGAAAGTTTCACTGAACCAACAACCTACTTCAGTTTTACACTGGACATGAAGTCTTACGATTTCTCAATACAATACACACATCATTTTGAAGAGGATATAAAATTCCCTTTTTTTCCCTTTGTTTTTTCATTTTACTTCTTTCTTGATGCACACACAACAGAAATGATGTTCTGTGGACAAAGCCTACTAACATGCTCAAGAACTAGGTTCAAATTGCCCCTAGTGAATTTCTGTGTTCTAGGAACCACAATTTGCCTTAATTTTCCCATTCTATAATTAGACAGAATAATTCTGTATTAAAGGAAAAACAAAGTAACAAAGTAATTCTGAATCCAAATCAAGGAGGAGCTGGGTTTTATTCAAGGACCGTGAATCAGAGTAAAGGAAGTTCTGGCACTTTTTGTTCAGAGTAAAAATTTAATATATTGCTAACAATGCTCTCTAATGTCTACTGTAATTGCTGGAAATAGCAATGATGCAACTAATTTCTATGCAAGGTCAACAGCAATGTCCTGGGTCCATGAAATGAGAAGGTCCTGTAGCTATGAAGTTCATTACATTGAGTTCTTAGATTACAGTTACAGAAGTCAACATTAATATCCCTATTCAGGAGAAAAACAATCACAGATGATGGTCCAGGCGTGGTATCTTAAGCCCTTATTTTGTTACTAACATTTTCTGCAAACTGCTGTTGCAGCTTTTCTACTGCCTCAAAAATAGGGGAAAAATAACAGGTACATGCTCATGGTGTTCGGGCTCTGGACAGCACACACCTCATTACAGGGTTTAAACCATTTCTTTGATTAGGCTTTTTTTCAAAGGAATTTTCTTTTATTTAATAGAAAAAAATGTTTAGAATTACCCCCTCCTGCCAGGACGGTTGCGTTTCGGTGGCACTTACCATTCCCCAAACTGCACAGCCTTGAGAACCCCTACAGCAGCCGTGCTCTGCCAGTCAAAGCCCTGCCCCACATGGTCCGCGTGGGCTCTCGTTCGGTCTTCAAACAGGACCTCACGGGGCTCGCTGGTCCGAGGTAGGTACTGCAGATTCTTGATTTCGTTCATTGACCTCAACGGGATAAAAAACACGTACTAAAAAAAAATGTTTCAGGCTACTAAAAAATAAATACTTGTAGTAAAACAATCTTAAAGCATTGTGTGATGCAGGTTTTAAAATCAAAGACAAAGCACTTCCCTCTGATTTCTTCTAGGCTTCTATTTGACAATAAAACATTGAAACAAATAGAGCAAAGCACAATTTAGGTTATGAAATAAATTTCATAAAACAAATCCAATTACTAAAGAAAGTATTTTTATTCACTTGTGATGAAAATTCTTCTAGGAATTTAGTGGTATCTATTTTAATAGATACTGAAGCTTAGTTATGTGAGAGTATGTCCAAAAATTATACTGGAAATTAGAATTAAAATATACTTCCAATTATTTATCTCCTACAATTTGTTCTACAGCACCCTCTTCCTGAAAAAGGCAGCAAGTACACACATATACCACAATTCTTCCCCAGAAGGCAGACAAGATTACTAGTGCTTTAGCACTGACATTAAAACATGACATGAACAGAGGAAGGATTTCTGCTGTTTTAGAGCCTTTTACCTGCCCCCGCCATCAAATTAGTTTAGAACTAAGAAAAATAAAACAAGTCTCCTGAAGGATAATAAAAAGAGATTTCAATTTTAATAAAGCATTGATCTAGGACATACTATCATGAAGAGTGGCAAAATAAGAAAAAGCATCACAAATAGCATATTTGTCTTACCCGCTGAGCCAACTTGAAACAGAAAAACTTAGATCTATGAATTCACCTTCTGAGGAACTAGTTACATGAAGTATTTCTGTTTGCTCTCAAATCTAATGCAATATTTAGCATTTAATGGAGAAAGAAAACAGAACATTACCGGCGCCGTTTGAACGGGGATTTTGGCATATCAGCTGTTGGGATCATCTGCTCCCCTGGTCTCACCCACATTATGGGACCATCGTCACTTTGTGACCTGCACTGAAGTCTGAGACTAGACAGAGTGCCCCAGGGCAAAGTCATCTACAAGAAAACAAAACCAAAACAATCCACAAAACACACATAACACAAAACACTGGGTGAGATAGAAAAATTAAGTGATGCCTTTGGTAAAACTTGTTGTCAAAAGAACTTATTTTAGGTTCTATGCAATTCAAGAGGTAAAATATATTCTAAACTAAGTTTTTAGATAAGTAGATGATTCTGTAGTGTGTATATATGATAAATAGTATCTAATTTTAATTATTTACACACAACTATAGCAACGTATTTCAGTACCTTTTGTTTGGAAGCAGTAAAGAACGTACCTCTGTGCCCCCAAACAACAAGCACATCAATAGAGGAAATACTTCATGGTTTCTAATTACTTGGAAATACATGAAACTTAGTAATTCTTTAAATATCTATAGTGCTCTAAACAAAACACTGTAAGTTCCTGCTTACTCTGAGAAATGGAGATTCTTCTAACATATCCAGGAATTCTGGGAAGTAGTCCCCAACTTCTTCGTCCACTGCTCCAACGAGGCTGATCTGCCGCATAGGCCCTGCTCTGTAGGTCCCACAGCAGTATGTTCGATTGACCTGGGTGGCCAGAAGGGGAGAGACAACACCACCACAGCTTTGGTTGTGTCACAAGAGATTAAAATTGATTAATACAATACACTAGGCCACAGCTGAACTGAACCCTAGACTCATATACAGTTATTATAGGTGCCTCCGGGAAGATGCATGTTCCACACACAGTAGCCAGCATCAGTGTTTCCTAAGGTCAGAGACCTGGTATCTGTGTGCCCCTGCTACTTGGACCAGGCACAGAATTCATCAGGCAGCTGATCTGATCTTTCTTGGGAAAAAGCAGAAGTGGGTTTTCAAGCTTAGGTATATTCCAATTCAGAAAGACCTAGAAGCAGTGGTACCAGAACAGCTGGTAAGGAAAGAGTTCATTCTGCTACATTGCTACGGGCTTTCAAACTGATCTATGTCCTTATGCAGAGAAAGCTCTCAAATTACTGTTCAGTGATTTGAGTCTTGAAAGAGTCCCGAAAGCCCTTACTCCCAGAGAGTAGCTCCAATCTAAGCTTAGCTTTAGCACTAAAACATTAGAACAGATGAGCAGAGCTAAGGCAAGCAAAGAATCCAGAGAACATTGAACCTTAAGTATTTTAATGTACAGAAACAAACCAGTTATACTACAAGTAGACATGAGAGCACTTGGTTATAAACATCCAGTTACATTGTCCTCACTGTCTGGAGAGCAAAGAAATTCACCTCGTGAGGGAGTTAATTATCACTAGTTTTTTCATTAAAGTCTCCCAGATTAAAGTCCTTATTTTGAACCAGAGGCACTTGCTGCTGAAATCCAGTTTGTCTGAAAAGGCATACAAACAGCTGTACAAGCCAAAGGTCACATTAAATGGCAAATTAACTTGCAGTTTACAGATCAAAGTTTGATTTCTTGACACCGAGCTTCTGGGACTCCAGACCACCTAATGCCCAAAATCCCCTCGTCCCAGCGGGGTCAGGTCAAAGAGGTTTATGTGTACAGGAAGTTCAGCGTAGAATGGAAGTGACTTAACTGAGTGTCTTCAATTAAAAATAAAATCAGAATTACAGCACACAACACTACTGTAACCTGCTTAATCTGCAGAGACATAACAACAAGCTACTTTTGTATTGTACGATTTCTCACACAGGAGGGTCCAAAAAAATCAAAGCTTGGCCTGTTTGTCCGCTCCTCAGCAGCGCTGCAGGGCACAGCAGAGACAGCCAGGCTCTCAACTGGGGCATTTTACCCTTCTTCAGTGAAGACAAGCGAGCTTCCAACACCTGGGTTCTATCAGCATGAGGCTGCCATAGTGGAATCTACCATCAACTTAAATACATCCATTTCACATCAGACACCACAGCACCACCTGTATTCTCTGAAGAGCCTTAAGAGATGTGAGAGCTGCACCTCCCCGAGTCAGCTCAGCGAGAGCAGCACCCACAGACCCAGCCAGAGAGGATTAACCAGGTGAGGTGTTTTAGACCAACCAACCTTATGTCATGACTCAAATCTTAACCAAGTTTAGGCAGTACTTAAAATAGAATTGAAATACCAGCACAGAATAGAACCCAGTGAAGCCTCTTACTTATGACCATACATTTTCCTCACACATATGTATTCACATTCACAAGATGGAGACACTGACCAAGAAAAAGTGTACTTGTTAAATATCCAGCTGGCACTCTTTAGCCATTTTAGGGGGTCACCACACATACTAGAAGTAAATTAGGATGTAATTGTGATGCCAAAGAACACAGATAAATCACTAACAGGGCAGCCTTTAAAGCCTAACCCGTGGACAGGTTTCCCACCTGCAGAGTACAGGCCTGTGCTGGGCAGACATCTTGTGCTGGCAGCAGCAGTCCCTACGCTCAAACAGACAGGTTTTGGAGAAATGTGCTCTCGCATGCACATGCCTGTCAGCACAAGGAATTACTTAAACCAAGAAATAGAAGCTGGTTTAAAACAAGTGCTGCAGCAGCTACTCGTCAAATAAATTCTTACCTGAGAGTGAAAGTTTGAAATTGTTGTTGTTTCAATGTCCTTCTTGCCCAAAATTTCCATTTTCACTGGAGTGTTAGGAAAGTTAAAAGCAAAGTAATCCAGGAAGTCTGGTAAATAAGCCGCAGCCCCGTGCACTATGGCCAACGCGTAATAAGCTGCATTTTTATCATTTTCACTGAATGACAACGCCAGAAACTCTTCTGCGAATCTCTCCATCTCCACTGGAGACAAAAATGAGAGTTCATCCATGTAAGCGTGAAGGACCAGAGCACCACCATTGGACTGATGTTCTTCATGAATGAAGTTACTAAATTTAGTGCCAGTTTTCAAGAAGCTGCTGCGAACAGAGTGCTCCTGGTGCGTCACAAATGGCGTTTGTACTCCCTGGGGTATCCGATATTCCTGCATTCCCAAATTCAGTCTGCAGAGCTGCTCATCCTTCAGGTATCTGAAGGATTCCTTGTTCATCTCCAAGTTATCACACTGTCCTGGAGACAGAGTTTCCTTGTCGATGCGAGTGAGTCCAGCACACACTGTCTGCACTTCCTTGTTATACATCTTTAGGCGCTTCCCCCTCACATCTTCCCGGTGTTTCTTTTTCTTTTTTTTCTTTATCTTCTTCATAATAAGACTGTCAGCTCGCTGGGTTTTACCATTTTCATCTGGAGTTTCTGGCAGCAATAATAAAAAGATCAGAGTTCTGCAGTTGAAGCATAATCACCCAAAAAGAATTAAGACTTCTCATTTGCTAAAGCCATCTATGCCCAGGGAGACTGGCCAATAGCAATACCATGACTTTTGACTTAGGAGACTTAATTATACAACAAAAAATGCAATAATATCTAGTTGTTATACAAAGCAAGCCTTGGATTAAGGAAAACTTTCAAAATTCAAGCTTAGTATCTTAGAAATATTTCTAATAGCATTACTAGAATACCTTTAAAAGGAGTCTGTATTTCAGAACATCTATAATTAAGCATATTAATAACTTCTGACATTTAAGGCAGTGACACACAGGGGAGGAGAATAAACAAGTATGTACAACATTTAAACATTAATACTTTCATTACAGAACACTTCCCTGATTTTGGATACACAATATAGAAGCAAAACAAAGTGCAACCGAAGAGATAGAAACATTATTAACATTTACAGGTAGAAGTACTTAGAGCAGTTGGCTTTCTGGCAAAAAAAAAAATAAATCTTAGACTGCTAATCTCGTGCATTAAAGGTTAGAACTGTTATTTCCAAATAATGAAGATATGGCTGAACAAAACTCAGTTTTCACATCAAGCATCGCTTTGGCCATTTTTAATCCCCATTATAAATCTGCCCCACCAAACCGGTGACAGACACTGCAGCCAAGGCACCCATCCGCAGCTCCTGGCTGAGAAGCCCAAAGCACCACTGTTTGGTACAGATGGAGCACAACAGTCACACTCCTGCTGATGACCCCATGCTAGCCTGACTGCAAACAGAAAGAATCCAAATCATCACACCCACATCTTCAGCCACCCTTTGCCAGTCTTGTAGTTAACTACTGTTAATTCAGAGCTAGAAATAAAGGTTTCAGGTTTTTTAAAAGCAAATCAACTCATAAAAGGCTGAAAGACAATGTAAAGTAGTTGCATCAGGTAAAACCTAACAGTTTAATTGCTTGTCTTTTAGGAATAAAAATTAATTCAAATAATACTTAGCAAATAACAATGGAAGTTAGAAATCTCCATGGCCCAGCTGTTAAAAAAACTCCATCGCTAAAGCAAAGTTTTAATCTGCCTGAACCAAAGAACTATTTCACACCAGCATCGCTCACAACCCCTGAGAGCCGTGTCACCAGGATGGCTACAGGGACAAGAGGCTGCTGAAGGGAACAGCCATGTAAGAGATGCAATCACTGAACTTTTTCAGCACCACAGGGCTCTGCCCTAACACTTCCCTTCTCTGTCTGCAAAGCTATCAAATTTGT
Source organism: Scolopax mira (assembly GCA_004320125.1). Lineage (NCBI taxonomy): Eukaryota > Metazoa > Chordata > Aves > Charadriiformes > Scolopacidae > Scolopax > Scolopax mira. The sequence continues at coordinate 391,566 of BJBW01001068.1, read as the reverse complement.
ATTCCCTCTTTATTCTCTTGCAGTACTTGAAGTTAAAGAAAAAAGCATGTTACACTGATCTATGAGAAAAGGTGCAATGATAAATATACACAGCTTCAAGTTATTCAGTTGAACCACAGGATTTAACGACATCATCACACGTTTGGTCTTGAAGCTCTTCACTAAAGATGAGTGACCTTCATAACAGCCTGTTGCAATGAACAGGATTACTCATGAAGCAAAGAAAGAGTTGATTGCTTAATACTAACTTCATACAGTAGTCTTAGGACCTGAAATACAAGTTTTCACAGTACTGCTGTTAGCCTTTACAAAGAGCAAATGCCCTTATTTCTATATTACAGCTAGGGAAAGCAGGAACAGAAAGGTGGTACAGCTTTTGATAAGTAAACTGGAACAGTTCTTTGAATAAGCTTTTTTGGAAGTCTCAGAAGTTAAGCAAACATAAGCTCACTGTCACTGAGCTCTCAAGTAGAGATATCGCTTTACTAACTTCAAGGGACATACTGATTGCATAGAAAAATCTTTGTTCTGGTGGGACCAGAGAGTCCAAGGTGAAACTAAACAAGAATTCCATCCCATCAATGAGCTGCTGGGAATTCTTCCTTATAGATGTTCTTAAGTTAATTTTTGGTTGTTAGAAGTGTTTATTTTAAGCACTTCTAATTTTAGATACAGTTTAAAAACCTCACACATACACTAGTTCTAATTCAGAGTATCTTCCTGTTTGAAGGTATTCCCCGAGAGCAGACATACATCTCGCACTCTGCATTTCGGAACTTCCAGTGAACATAATAACGTCTATTTTCAGGATAAAATCCACCCCAACTCCCCTCTGCAGCTGCATCCACTGAACGCAGCAGAGTCCCACTGCTGCAGCAACAGTAACCTCTGCACTAAGCAAAGTTGGGCAGTGACTGTATGGTGGCGGCGCCTGACAAAATTGAAAGAAATATAGTTTTAATTATTCCTTTAAATAAGCAGAAAGCCTACGGTACCTCAAATACAAGGAAAGCTACAGCCAGGCCATCAAAGTACCCCCGCAGAGAGGCAGCAACAGCAGCGCCAAGAACCCAGCCAGGCTGGAGCTATTAGACATCACGTAACTGAGCACACCAGCATCGCATCAAACAGCAACAATACCGGAGATGTTTGTTGCCAAAGATCAGAATAGTTTAGTCAAAGAAACAGGCAGTTTAATTAGATTACACATAGAAGTAAAAGCTGATAGTGAAAGACACAAAAAGAAATCCAGCCTCATCCTGAGAGCCACTACACACAGCCTGGGACAAGCGCTGAAGAGCTTCAGACATTCAGCCAGAAAACAGCTTTCCTGAGCAAGTTGGGAACTCAGATGGTAAGTTTAATGGTGTTTAAGCCTTCATTCAAAGAAGCCTCATTTGATTCCTGGCTTAGACCTGACACACAGTTCCCGCTCTAGGAAGTTACATTACTTCCGTAGTTTTATCACCATTTATCAAACTAAAAAGTTTCAAATATACAATCCTGCAGCTTTTTATAGTCATTACTTAAACAAGTCCTTCTCCATAACGTTTTGCGTTGTTAAGCCAGTACTATCTGGAGTTCACACTATAAACCTGGCTTTCGTAGGCACCTGCATCTTGGGTTTCTTTGGCACAGCACCTTCACACTCCCCCGGAGCATAACCCACCGCGGGGCTGGATTACAGCAGCTTTTGCAATTGCTTTTTATCTACATTGCTCTCACCAAGAGGCTTTTTACTATCAGAAACTTGTGAGCAGAACTAAAACAGGCATTCGATGCTGTTTTTAAAAAAAAAAAAGACACACCCCCCAGGGAGATGCAGAGCCCTCCCGGCCTTCCCGCCGGAGGAGCCTCTGGGGGTCTGTCAGGGTGGGAGGGGGGACACCAGCGCCACCGGCAGCCCCCCGCTCGGTGCCCGTCACCGCATCCGCTGCAGAACGGCGGCTTCGCTTCCGCAGCACTCCTTCCCCCCCGGGGCAGCCCCGGGGACCTCCAGCTCCGTCTCCGCCGGGGGGCCCGGGCTGATGCCCTGCCGCGGCCCCGCGCGCCCCCGTGCCCACAGGGGCCCACCGGGCCCCGGCAGCCACCCCCGCTACCGCCTCGGCCCGGCCGGGCCCGAGCGAGCGGCTCCGCCACCGAGCGCGGCGGGGAACGGGCGGGCTCAGCCGCAACGGCCGTGAGGCCAGCAGGGCGGGCGGCGGCCGGTCAGCCCCACGGCCCCCCCCCTCCTCACCTCGCTTGCTGGGCCGCCCGGCCGACCCGTCCGCGGGGCTGCTCCGCCTCGCCTTCTGCGGCTGCCCAGCGGCCAGGCGGCCGGGCTCGGGCCCGACGGCGGGGCGATGCCGGTGGTGGTGGTGGCGGCGCTCCTCCAGCGCGGCGGGCGGCGGCAGGCTGAGGGGGGAGAAGGTGAAGAGCCCGGCGGCAGCAGCGGGCAGGCCGGGCAGAGCGGCCGGGGGCAGCGGCTCCGCCGGGCCGGGCCCCGCCAGCAGCGGCTGGCTCAGCCGGGCCCGCTTGCCGCCCGCCGCCTCGCCGGAGGGGCCCCGCCGCCGCCGCCCGCCGCCGCGGGGTCGGCCGGGCCGGTCCCCCGAGGGGAGCGGGGGCGGCTCCTCCGGGGCCCGGGAGACGGCGCGCACCGCAGCGACCTGCGCAGCCATTTCACAGTCTCCCTCACACACATTTAAATGGCCCGAGCGCCGGGCGGCACCGCGCATGCACCGCGCCACGGCCCGCGCCCGGCGGCGGCGGCGGGAACTGTAGTCCGGGGGACGCGCGCATGCGCGGGTGGCGCCGGGAAGGGGGGGCGGTCACGTGCCCCACCGGGCGCCGGAAGGCGCGGGCCCGTCATGGCGGCGCTGGGGGTTCCGGGCCCGCGCACAGCCCGTCCAGAAACACGCTTTATTTCCGCGGTCTTTCTCGCGCGTCACCAGGCGCTGCGTCCGTCACGGGCGGGCAGGGGCGGCGCCGCGGGCGGGAGCGTCTGCTCCGCTCGGAGCGGGCCTGGGCGCGGGGGCGGGCGGTGTGTGAGGTGAGGTGCGGGTTTGTGTTGCCGGGGAACCCGTGACCCCGGAGCCGCAGCTCCATCAGAAGCGGCTGGAGAGCTCTGGCCACGGCCGTTGGGCTCCGGTTCTGACCCAATCCCCCACATGGCGGAACTGTCAGTCGGAAGGGACCTCTAGAGATCGTGTGTCCAACCCCCTGCCCGAGCAGGTTCCCGGAGCACGTCACCCGGGACCATCCAGGGGCGCTTGGTCCCCAGAGAAGGGGACTCCACCCCCTCCCTGGGCAGCCCGTTCCAGGGCTCTGGCACCCTCACCCAAAAGAATTTCTCCCACTGTGCTTTTCCCTCTCTACCAGAAAACAGTCACACAAATCCGTTTTCAACATCTTTATCCCTCCCCCCCCCGAGAATATAAATAGCAGAGGAATCTCTAGAAATGCCACCTCCCCAGACGTGCATCGGAGGAGTTGCCCTGGGGCATCCTAAAGCCCGGTCGCTGCTATGGGACCGGTGACCCGCGCTGCCGTCGGCCTCTGCCCACCGGGGTTTGGTTTTTGGGGTGGTGCAGGCAGCCGGGGCAGCACTCTGCCGCCCGATAATACTGGTCTAGTTCCTCTGTGGTCAATGGCAACAATCAAGAGAAATCATCTGGTTCGCTCAGATGAAAAAAAAAAAAAAAGAGAAAAACTAAAAGGAAAATTCTGTTTTAGTCCAAGAAATGTAAAGACTTCGGAAGTGGGGCGCTCTGATCCCGGGGATGAAGTTCCAGCAGTGCTGCCTCACAGCCTCCAGAGCCCAGTCCCGCTTCTGTCCCTCCATGGTCCTTCTGCATCCCTCACTATCCCGGCTGGAGCCCCTCACCAGTGCACGCTGCTGCTTTCAAAGTGAATACATTCCAAAACACAACAGAAATGTGTCCTTCCTTAGGATAAAATACCTATTCCTGGTTTTAGTTTCCATCCTGTTGTAAATTAGCTAAAAGTGCTGGTTCCTCTGTGAGCTCCTCTGCTTTGAAACTTTAGCTGATTAAGAACGTTCAATTAGTGCCTGAGCTGCAAGTACCACACAACAGCTGTTGGTGTATTTATTGTGGTGGAAACCTCACGGGGATGAGCACTCCAGGCGGATCAGCAGCACTTCATGAATCACAAATTCCTATAAATCATATCTAAATGTTCCATGCTGGGGGTGGGTTTCTTGGTCCTTTAGGTTTTGAAAATCGATTTGCAAAGCCTGGGAAGAAATGTGGGTTTTTTAATGCAACAGACTGTGTAATTCCTTAAGATAATACGGTATTTGAAAATATTTGAAATTTCAGTACTTTCCCAAACTTTAAGTTAAAACATTATCCTGTAGCTGTAAGTCAACTGGAGCAGAAACAGCCTATGGGTGTGTCTGTCTGACAAATACTGTCATTATATCAGGAATATCAAGATAACTAGATTTTATGCCTAATCTGACAAATGGCCACTCTCCAGTAGAAAAATTTTAAGTGGAAAACAGGTTATTTCTCCTCTGCAGTGTTACCCGGTGTCAGCAGCAGCCCAGAGCCTGGGCCACGGCTTTGTCTTTTCTTCCGCTGTCTCTGTCACCACATAAAGGCTTTGAGATACAGGAAAGACAAACACACACTTCACGCTGTTCACACTCAGAGAAACAATTGTCAGAGCAGGTTTCGGGGTTTGTGTTTTCCATCCTTACCCAGTCTTTAAACAGTGTGTGAATAAAGCTGTAAATATGTGAAAAACTAACAAACATTTGTAATGTTTGTAATTTTTTAGCGTTCAGCCCTGTGCCTGCATTTAGACTTTCAAAAAACAGGCGCTTTCCACAGCAAAATATAGAGAAAAACATACCAAAGTTAAGGAAAGTCCTGGAATGGTTTGATGGGGCTGATTCTGATGGTTTTGTCTGTAAAGATGGACTGTAGATGCCTAGAAATAAGAAATGAGACCAAAGCACTTAGTCGCTGTGATAATTTCCTGCAGAGCTGGGCTCAGACACACGTGTGGGAAAACACGCAGAGACACGTGGCAGCACAAAACAAAGTTAAGTATTTTCCAGGCTGCAGAGCTGGAACATCACACGGCTTTAAGGACGTTGTTTGCTCACAGCAGGGTGTGCGTTACTGCAGAAGTGCTTTAAACAGTTTTTAGCAGTCCTGTTTGCCAGATAAGTGTCTGAATTTTAGATCAAAGGCAACTTAATGAGAAACTCCTTATTTATGCTGTGTGTAGCCTGGGCAGAATCCGGGATGGGGCAAGTTTTCTGTACTTGCTTAAAGCTATCAGGAAGATGCAGACTTACCCTTTTTCATGTTTTTCAATATTTTCAAGCTCTGTAGAAAAAAAAATAGGTGGCTTGTTGGAAAAAAATGTAGGGAGCAGTAGCTCAGGTACTATGATAAAGGAAATTCCCTGATAAATTACATATCTCATGAGAAGCATCGTGCCCAGACTGAAATCCAGATTTCTGCTGCTTGCTTTGTCCTTGCCTTTTTTCTACCCAACCCAAATGCCTCCCGTTTGCATTATTCCTGCTGCTTTCCTCAAATGCTTTTGTGCATTTGTGTAACATCCCAAAGTACAATTGCTCATGAGATAGTTAATGAGGGCCACAGGAAAAGGAGAGAGATGATGAGCAGCACCTGCCCAACATGGGAATTTGGACTCCACTTGAGCAGCTTTTTGCGAGACGAGCAGGGGTGGATGGAGCTCTAGGCATTCGCAGGGGTCGGGCTGTGTGACTGTTTACTGCAAACAGGATTTTAGTTTGCAGTTCTACCCAGAGTATTTTTATTAGTCTTGTTTCCTTGCCCTAAACATGAGTGGCCTCAGAGCAGGCAATTTTCACAAGGTCAGCAGTGAGAAAGTAGCAAGAGCTGTGACTGGAACATCTCTTCTTCTCCCCCTCCCTTCCCAGTGGCTCTTGCTTTGTCTCCTTTCCATTACCTTGCTTCTCCTGAAGCATTTTGTAGGCTCTGGCCACGTTTCAGAAGCGCTGTTCTCCAAGCCCAGAGGACTCAACGTAGAATTTCTAGCAGCAGGCTGCAGACCTGGGAACACAGATCACAACATTTTCAGTGGTCATTCAAGAACCCTCTTGCTTTTTTCTAAGTGTTGGTTGTTGCTTTTCATTTCCTGTAATGCAGCAGCTCTAGAAGTTTCCAGTAGGTCCCCCAGTTGCCTTTACTTTCTTTCGATCTGCCGAACTCTCCTGCATTGAATCCCAAAGTGATGCCTTGCACAAGTGGGCCACAATCTCCTCAGCTCCCTGCAAGCTGAGGTGTGAGTGTAAAATCTCAGTTACATGCTGAGAAAATAACTCATCACTTACTCGCTGCATCAGCAAGAACAAATGACTCCGGGGTTCTTTCAGGAAGTGGAGGAGGAGAGTTAGAGCGATCCCGGGTTGTCTCTAAGAAAGTAAAGATAAAAGAGTTGGTTAACAAACTTTAAATAGATATATCCTTTCACTGAGAGGTTCACAGTGCTTTAACTGGCATAGGCCAGTCGTCTCAAAGGAAACACAATGTGCAGCTACAGATGTGACAGCCCTCAGGCTGGGGAGCTGCAGGGACCGTCGTCATGTGCGGGTTAGGAAATACAGAACTAGCAGTTTGTTCGGTTGCAGAACTGTCTAGTTCTGTTTAGAACTATCTAGTTGCAGAACTACTTAGCAACACAAAGTTTCTGTTGGACTGAGCATAGATCCTGGAGACATTTACTGAGCATGGTAAAGCAGCTTCAGTAAAAAGCAGGCCTTATTTCCAAAGACAGTTTATCCAGCATTAAACTTATACCTGTTTGTGGGCTCCGAAGCTTCACACTCTGTAAACAAAAAACAAGGAAAGTATTTGAAATCCCGCAGCCAGACATGGTTCCCTTGACACAAGCAAGCCCGAGAAGGCAAGGAAATGATGTTATGTGCAAACACCCTCCCACACACACCTCCATGCTCATGTAATGGAAGCTAGACTTACGCCTTATTGTTTCACTTTACAAAGCTATAATTCCTCTATGGGATGATCAAGAAATGCCTAAATTTGGTTCAGCTCCTGCCTGTTCCACCAGGTGGTGTGAACCTCAGCAGAACACTGACTTTCTGTCATCATCATCATCCTTCCCTAAAGAGACAATATTTGTATTACCTTGGGATTCAGGACCCTAAAAGTTAATGTTTGGAGTAAAGTAGGTGTTGACAAAGGGAAGCCTGACTGAGACCACATCTTCCTCACAGTCCTGAACCCTGAAGTAATTTATGTAAAGTGCACAGTACCAAAACTAAAGTCTTTCTCACAGAAGGAAACATGGTAAGGAGATTGGCATAGTGATAGCCCTGGAGAAGAGATAGAAAGTCACTTACGTACCTTACATGGTCTGAGTCTCACTGAGTCGTTAAACCTCTCTGAGTGGGACTCACCACTCCACTCCAGAGAGGTTCCAATATTTGTGTTTCTGGCTGGAAGCTGCAAATCAGGACCAGCCAGAGGAAATTGTCCTAGAAACAGTTAGACACATGAGAGGTCATTTCCCATCTCCGGCAGCCGCAGCAAAGGCACTGCCGGATGCTGCAGCACCACACAGATGTGGGGAGAGCCTCCAGAGCACTGCTCAGCCCCCGCTTCATTAAAGGCACTTACCAGATTCTCCGGCCACAATAAAAGACTCAGGGGTTCGCTCGGGCAGGGGCGGAGGAACGTCATCATCTGGCTGTGGCAGGATGGCTAATTGGGGAGACAAGGACAGATTACCTGATGGCAGAGGCTCAGAGCTGACTGCTCTTGCCCAGCCACACACCAGAGATGATGGTTAAACACCTCTAAACAGAAGTTAAAAAACCAAATAGTCCTCAGAACCAATTCTCCTGCCTCCAGCTACGTGGCCCCAAGGGTGGATGTCCAGCAGCACTGCCATGGCCCATTAACAATGTGGAGCACATCCCCAGCACACTAGCCCACAGCCACCATCACGGCGGGGCTGATGCTGCAGCTCCCAACGCTTCCCGAGAGGCTCCAGCACCCAGACAAGGAGCACAGTGCTGTGTCACGGGCACTGAACGCTGAGCAGGACACGGCCGAGCAAACGCTGCGGGCGACGGGAAATGTCCGACTGGGCCAGGACTGACTGGAGCAAGGACGGGTCCTGCTTCTTCCTATGGTGGGGGATGGATTTAAGGCTACAGATGTGGGAAAGACACTAATGCTGAAGTTCTGGTTTGCTCAGCCTCAGCGGGATGTCACGACATGGGACACTCTGCAGGAAAGATGGCTTTCTGACTTGGAAAGTAGCTCCTCAGAGAAAACCCTTTCTGGGAGCTTTCTGAAGGCTTCTTGGATCAGTCTGTTTTAAAAATTAGTCGTCCCCAGTCCCCACGAGAGCCCGACCGGGTGACACGGTAGCCCAGAGCAGCTGTGTAGCACGAAACCCAAAATCATGCTGCTCTAAAAATGTTGTTTATTTTTATGGGAAAAAATTAAGGCAGGATGAAATGAGTGCAAGGATGAAAGCAGTTGTTCCCACAGGAGCGCAGCCCCAAGGAGCAGCCGCAGCTCTGCCTGCGCGCCATCAGACACCCCTCCAGCCCGATGCTGTCCCCGCTCACCCAGCCCTGCTGCTGGCAGAGCCCCCACTTACTCGGGCAGGACATCCCACTTGGGGAGGACACCCTCTCGTCAGGCAGCCGTGGAGTGTGGTGGGACACGGCCCCGGGCGGCGGGGGGCTGGCCATGGCGGGCTGCAGCAGGGCCCTCGCAGTGCAGGGAGGGAGAGGAGTATCCTGCCCCTCCGCAAAGCTCTCGGCAAACACAGGGGACACGGGGTCATCTGAAGAGAGGGAAGAGAAGTAGGGGTCTTCTGCTGAGCAGCAGTAGGGGTAAGGACATCGCCCATGTTTCCTGTGGCTTGGAGGACCATCCACCTCTCGGCTCAAGTGGATTGGCTCAAGAGGGGAAAATCCATCCCGTGTCTTCACCCGAGAGCTCAAGTAGCCGGCATTTGGCAACTGTGAATTCAAAATGGGCTTTGCATCCCCTCCACACCATTCCCAGCCCTCTCCCCGCTGTGGCAGCACGAAGGGGGATGATGTTGTCCGTGTCAGAGGGGCTCTGCCGCGGGGCCCTCCCCTGCCGGCTCCCAGCGGCTCCATGGGGAGAAGCAGCTGCTCCGGGGAGATGCTGCTGAGCTCCAAACTGCGGTGCTTCTGAAGAGTGTCCCCAGAATCCCACTTCTGGGTGGCAGCCGACTTCCTGCAGTTGATGAAATTCAAGGCGCCGAAGGAGATGGCCTGTCTGATGGGCTGGCCTCTGTGCCCAGGGCTGTCCCGTCCTCCCATGGCAGAGCACGATGTCGGGGGGGCTTTGCTTTGTACCGCTGCAGGAAGACCTGGATGCACATCCTGTTCCTTTTGCTCCGAGCTGCAACAGAGCACCACAATGTCAACTGAAATCCATCTAGTACTCAGAAATGCCCATTAACATGCTAACGGGCCCCCACGACATGGCTCCTGAGAGCAAACCCAGCAATGCAGAGCCTGGCGCAGCCTCCAGGAAGGAGCATGGGGCAGGACTCTGCTCCCTGGTGCACCTTCAAACATCATCAAAAGGTGCACAGTGAAGCCCTTTTACATGAGTAAACTACGCCCTCAGTGCAGGCTGCACCAAAAAGCGAAGTTTTTTACAGAAAGCAGACGCTCCAAACCACAAGATGCTCACAGGAAGATCCCACCCCCCTCCAAAGCTGCCCATGTCGGAACCCTGACTCCTCCGGCTGCTGTTCCAGAGGCACAAGACATCAGAGCAGCACGGGCAGCTGGAAAATGGGACTGGTCAGGGGTCCCGGGCAGGGTGAACCACGCTGGGCTGAGAGGAACTGGCACTGGGGGGTCTCCAGGCGCAGGAGATTTTTTTTATATTGCCCTATGACATGTTTTCAATGCCCATGGGAAACATCATGTAAGCACAACATGAAACAGACCCATGGGCAGAAGAGGGGGCAGATAATGCCCACAGGGGAGAGGCTGAGAGTCTCATCAACAAGAAGAGAATTAAGTTCAGAACAGTGAGAGTCAGAGTGGGACTCATGGGAGGCAGCAGATCCCACTAACAAATTAAATGCTACATTCAAACAGAACTGTGTCACAAAGCACACATTAAAAAATGCATCTTCCTGAAATCGCATGGGTGACTGAAAATGCTGACCTGGGGGCACTTGTGCCATGGCCTTACCAGGTTAGTAAACTCAGGGAATAGATATCTTCCACTGGAGTCAGAAGAGGCTTGGCCACAGGATGCCTTGTTTGTACCTAGTGAAAGAAAAGGTCAGAAAGCAAGAGTGAGGAGAAAGAAAGCAAAGAACACAAACATGACATTTCAGGAGTTGGAATTTCCAAGCCTGCACAGACACCTCTGCCATTGGGACCCCAGGCAGACCCTGAGACACCTTAGCTCGGTCCCACGTGTGACACGTCAGCCACGGCCAGCCCCCAAGCTCTGCAGAGCACTTTCAGGACAGCGAGGCTGAGGTGGGCGAGAAGTTTGGCCATGAGCTACAAAACCACATCCGGACTTGAACCGTTTTCTGCAATTTGTGTCAAAGTAGTCCTATGTCTCCTTTGCTTACAGACTGTCCACAACACATAGAAAAAGCCTCTTTCCAGCTTTGTTCTTGCTCAGCTTGGAACATCCTGCAAGTGCTACAGCAAAACTCAGGCACGAGTCCCATCACAGGATCCTGTTCCCAATTCTTTAGACAAAAGCTCCTGACAAATTCTGCTAATTGTAATTTCTGCCTTTGCCTAAGAATGGCAAGGCATTGACTTCAGCCAGATTGCAAACGTCTGCACAGGAACGGTTCATGCCACAAAAGAACAACAAAAACAAAGAAAAGCTTAACCATGGATGCTTTGGATGTTCCTCTTCATGTGCAACTTCATACCAAGACCACACACATTGTTTCCTCTTGGAGGTGTATGTGACTTGAAAGATTTGACGTGTGTTCTCACAAGCTGTTTCAGCCCACTGTTTCCCCCAGACCAGCTGTAACGCTGGTTTCCTCACTAGAGAAGCACCATCTTGCACCCTCAGCCATACCCCAGTGTGCACGCAAAACTCCCGAGCCCAGACTGAAAGCACTCCACCAAGACAAGTTTCACTGGAACATCCACATGGAAATCAGCCACTGTAGAGAGCTGGCACTTTTCTAGTCACTCATGACATTAAACAATTATAAAAGTATATATAAAAGGCTTCAAAACAAAAAAAATGTTTAGCTCTCGCCTGTGGCCAAATCCTGTGATAAGCATTGCACATTCAGGGAAACAGCTGGATTCTCATGGGTTAATGTGAAAAGAGGCTCAGTTTGGGAGTAGCAGAAAACACAGGATTCATCCCAGGTGTGCGGAGGAAACCCTGCAGCAGGAATGAGGTTAGAGCTGGAGTGCCCAAGGCGAGAGGCAGCATGTTTATCCTGGGGACTTGTACCTGTGAAGCAGCAGAATCTTCCTGGGCATCAAGTGCTTTAATCTGCCTCTCAAAGAGCTCAATCACCACGTCATAAACCAGCTCATACTGCTCCTGCAGCCCAGACAGATAAAACAGAGATGAGAGCCAGCGCCCGCAGGACTCATAAATGGTCACCTGTACCCAAATCAAGCATCAGCCCCTGAGAGGAGCTGACACTTTCCAATCCATTGTAGGGTGAATTCTCAGAAGAGGTAGAAGCAACAACTTTCAAAGGGTTCAGACTGAACCATCTGGGGGCTTTTTGAGTGCACAAATAACACTGTTCTACATTGAGCTTCCTCTTCAGCCTATCTCAGCTGAGAAGAGTTCCCACTTGATTTCCTGGACAGTCCCTGGTTTCACAGCATAAGCATTTGATAAACCAGGCTGCAAGCACTAAGTTGTTCCAGCCGTCCACAGGGAAATGGTCAGCTGCCCTCTCTTCTGAGCAGGGACCTTACGGAACATCCACACACCCCAGTTCCCAGCAGCTCGACTGCTCTGTGTTTCCCCACTGCAAACCCTTCTGGTGAAAGCTGAGGTCCTTGTGTCGAGAGTACACCAGTCATCCCAGTATGGAGACTGTACCAGTCATCCCAGTATGGAGAATATACCAGTTGGCAAAATTTCCCGAAGGTACCTTGGTCTGCACTATGGAAGGCCTTTGCGTGCGCATTTCCTGGATCAGACTAAAAATACTGAAGTTCACTGGAACAATCTTGCAAGAAAGAGAAAAGACGAAAAGTTACAGACAGGTCTAAATACAAGCATTGATGTGGTTTAGAGCAATGTCGGAAATTCCAGCCTGTTTCTGCAAGAATTTTTAACAAAGGACCTGCTTTAAGTGATATTTTTTTATTATGAGCCAGCTTGCCTCCTCCCTCCTGTCTTGCACTCCACAGAAAATACCCTTATTATATCAGCATTGGCAAGGGCTGAGAAAGGCACAAAGGGCAAGACACAGATTTCCCAGATCAATGGGTTCAGGGTCTCTGAGGTGGCTCCTGAGAGTCCCAGGGACCCACCACAAGCCCAGGAATTGCTTCACACACGTGTGTTCTGGACAGTCAGTGTAAAGCAAGGTGTTAGTTTGGAAACGCTGGATTTCTGGTGCTTAGCTGTGGAAGGACAAACCCAGGCAGTAAGGCCCTTTTGAAAAGTGATGGCCAGTGCAGAGCTGAGCTCCTGATGGGAAGGTCCTGCAGGAGGGAGGATTCCCCCCATCAGCACAAGCGTCGGGGACTCTTCCCATCGGGACAGGGAGGGGACAGTGTCAATAGACAGTGCACGGATGATGCAGAGCCTAAAGAGAGAAGCAGCACAAGCTGGGAATGGGGTATCAGTGGTTTGGCCAACGCAGTTCTCTGGTCAGGCAGCAAGGAGCCTGCATTCCAGGCTGAAATCTGTCTGCGTGCAGTCAGGGGTGCAGGGAGAGTGGTCGGGGAGAAGGCGAGGGGGGATGGCAATGCAGGGGTGCCACAGACAACCAACCACTCACCCCATCCCTCAGCAGCATCTGAGTGTAGTCGATGGCACAGATGACTCCTGTCCTCCCACAACCAGCACTGCAACGACAGCCACAGCAGGGCCACTAGCAGCGGCAGAGGATGGGAACACTGCCTTTTCTGGCAGGGATATTTGAAAAAGATCCACAGCCTTCTGTGACCCTCCTGTCCCGCATCGTGGGGGGTGCAGACCCACACAATGGCCCTGCTGCAGCTCCCCCTGCCCCAGGAAAGGCTTCCCCTGCCCACGGCGCTGCTGCGGGCGGGAGGGCATGGCTGGTGCTCTCGTGGCACTTCTCGCTCCTCCTGCATTGACCAGCCCACACGGGGTGGTCTCCCACACGTGCTATTTCTGGCCCACTGCTACTTTTCTCCTCTCGGGCCACCCAAGGAGCTTGGCTGCAGGTTTGTGTGGCTGCCACCTGCCATGGCCACCCGTACCCCCAGTGACCGGCTCACCCACCTGCAGTGGACACAGATGGGGACGCTGTCGTCTGGCTGGTAGCAGCGAATCTCACTGATGAGCTCCAGGATGGGGTCAATAGATGAGGGGACATCATGGTCCGGCCAGTTTTTGTAGTGGAACTGGTGGACAGTGCGGATTTCCTGCAAGAGGAGAGAGCACTGGTGGGTCCAGGGCCACCCCGTGCCACCAAGGGGACCCTGCCGCAACCCCCAGGGTACAGACCGGACACCCGCACAGCAGGGGGAAGCTGTCGAGTTGCAGACATCTGCATCCCTGACTGCAGTGGGAGGCAAAGGTTTGAGGTGCAGTTTGCAGATGGTTGTGCTACGAGAGGAGCACATTTATGACATTTTTGATGTTACCTGTCAGCCTTACTCACCCAGGGGGGTCTGATTTGCCAGGACTGACAAACAGCTTCAGAAACTGACATTTGAGTTAACTAGTTTTTAACTAACTTTATTCCTCCAGCAACTGCCAAATCTAGAAGAGGAGTCTGAGCACCATAAGATTTTCTGCACAAAGTGTGCACATTTGAATATATTATTTATATAAAAAACCTAGCTAAATGGCCTTTCCTACTTACCTCATTCAGGGTCACCTTTAGGGTCCTAATCACATACTGATTTTTCTTCTCTTCAGCTCCCTGTGGAACAAGAAGTTGGAGTCACATTTTCTGGGGATGACAAGCGTTCCCAGCGCCGGTGACGTGACGTGGCGCTGGCGGCAGCTGAACTCACGCAGGTGATGGCGAAGGGACCGCACTGCTGGGGAGAGCCCTCCTCGGCCCAGTACCGCTCGCATTTCTTCTGTTGTGAGAAGCAGGACATGTTTGGTTACTCACCACCCGCACCCTCTCCTGTCGACTTTGCCGGACAAACTCGTGCCTGGAGGAGGCCGGTTCCAGCCCCCCGGCCCCCAGCCATCATTGCTGGTTCCCCCCCCTCCCGAGACACCAGCTACACGTCTGGAAACTGGTGTAAGAGTCTGTAGCTGGAGACTCAGGAAACAGCCCGTATCAAACAGAAACTCACTGCCACTGATAAGATTTAATAAAAATCTGCCTCTCTCCACCCTGCCCTGGCACTGTCACTGCAGAGGCCGTCTCTGACACGTTACTTACCTTTCCCATTTCAAACTCCATACAAGCCATGACCACGATCTGCAGAAAGGAGTTTCATTAGAAAAGTCTGAACACAGGTTTCTTATCCATGCAGCAAAATCACTTGCAGGTCCTTAACAGCAATGAGGAAATTCTGTGGGCTGCCTTTCCCAGGCCCCCGACTGCTGGACAGGTCAGCCTGGGGACATCACCCACAGCCCGGGCACAAGGACCTTTCCTGCTCAGAGCCCAGATGCAGAGACAGCCACAAGCAGACCCTTGTCTCAGCACGAGTGTAGAGAAGGCTTATGGGAGGGATGCAGGGTACACACACAATATCTAGGGTAAAACCCTGACCCTCCCACTCTCTGTTCAGTCAAAAAGAATCTCTGGCTGGCTGTACAGAAAACTTTTCTTTACAAAAAATAAATAATAAAGGTATATAAACCTGCACCTTACCAGGACTTTATACTCCCAAATCATCCTCCAAAAGTCAATGACAGTAGCGGGGAGAGGACCTTGGGTTGCAATGTATGCTCTTGGCCCATAGACGCCCTAAAACAGCATTCAAATCAGACATGGTAACATCTTTGCACAGTTCCCTGGCAGAAAGAAAGTCATCCCTCTTTCTCAATCTTACTTCAATTCAATCAGACAATTAAGGTTTTAGAAAGGCTTTCATATAGTTGTCTTAGACACATTAAATTAAGCAACCAGAACCAAATGGTGTGCAAACCTCACAGAGACAGTCCCAAGCAGGGAGCTGGGCTCGAGGTGAGATCTGCTCCCAGATCTTGCAGCATGTTTGGGAGCTTGGAGGTGACATTGTGGCAGCCGATCCTGTCTGTGGGGCACAGCTCAGCACAGCTAGGGCTGGTGGCCAAGGAATGAACCCCAACCCCCTTGTGAAGGTCCGCTCTTCTGCAGACGGGTTACACAGAGACCTCAGTCATTACAGTGGAGAATGAAGGAATCTATCATCTATTTATATGTCTGTCTGTCTGCCTAACAGAGAAGGGCTGAGAGCACAGCAGAGCTCCAAAACACGCTTTGCTTGTTTTGAGATGAGATGCCAACAAGATGCCCCTCGTTGGCCACCCTGCTGCCAGCCACTGCAGTGCCTCTCGGCCCTGCTGCAGTGCAGGGTTTCCTGCCCGTGCTCTGCTCCCTCCCAGGTGAGGTGACTCTGGCCACAGGCAGTTTTGCACCACTGTCACCCACCAAAGGCAGTAACGCCGAGGAGGAAGTCGGGGCTGTGAGCCACAAACCGTTCCACCGCCTGCCCCAACACGAGTGCATGTCCCTCGCCCTGCAGCCCACTCCCTCAGCGCTTCCTGGGGCGTGTGGGAAGGACTCACTGATCACACACATTTTCTCTATGTGGATTTTCCTCGAGCACAGCCCAGAAACTGCTGCATTAGTCCTTTCACTCACCACAGCCACAGGACCCACTCTTCCAGCCACAACGTGGCCAGGCAGCGCTAAAGGCTGCTACAAACACCTTTGCACAGCAAAACACCACGGAAGAAGCAATACCTTGATGAAGTTGGCATTGATGTAATGAGAATCTGCATCTGATGTGATCAGGGACAACTCCACTCTGCTGTGGTCAACTGCAGGCACAAAAGCAGAAGCAGCAGCAGTTACTGTTTGTCTCTTGTGGTGGTTGAGCTCCTCAGGCTGCAGCACGAAGTGCTTTGGGGGAGCATACACATTGAGAGCTCCCCCCAGACAGACGAGGGGCTGCACAAGCCTCCTCCTGTGCAGAGTCACCCACACGGCCCCTGCACGGCAGGGACGGGCAAGGTCCCTTTCTGGGTGGTGGTGAGAGCTTAGGGAGCTGCAAATGCTGCCCCAGCGCAAGACTGATCCCTGACCGTGGGCCATGCCAAGCCTGGAATCACCCTGCACTCCCTCTTACAGCCTCAAGCAAGGGTTTAGGTGATTAATTTTTTTCAAGCTAGAATGGATGAAAGTAACCATGTTCTCTGATCCAAAGCTATTCTCTACCAGGCGCAGCACGTGGCTGCAATAGCACCCAGAGCTGGCAAGGACAACTGTCAGAGGACAGGCTTCCTACTGAATGGAAGTTTTTCTGTTTGTAGAAAATACGTGCCAAAGTCTTCTAGAGCACACGCTGTGACAGTCAAAGATAAAGCCTTAAATCTGACCAGCAGAATTCCAGGCCAGCCGGTGGCAGCGGGGTGCTCACAGCCCAGCAGCTCTGCGGGCAGGAACGGCAGGAAGAGAACAGGCTCAAGCTGGCACAAAAAAAAGTCTGAATAGGAACATTTGCCATTGCCAACCTACAGGGTAAGATGTCTTTGTATCTGTTCTTCTTGATGTTCTCTGGTTGCTCAGATGCTGCTGTAGGGTAGGTTTTATCCGATCTGTACTTTGTTGACTGCCTTTTCAGCTTCTGTGATAAAAGAATGGAACAAATTACAGCAGATGTGCTACACACAACACTCCACTAGAGAGTACATGTGAAGGTCTCCAGGGGTCAGGTTCACTAGCACAAAGCAAAGTCTGCACCATTAATTCTTTCCTGAGTGGCTTTTCTCGAGGTTCTCAGAGCAAGAGCAAAGACAGAAGCCACCTGAGAGCCCTGGCTGGGGCTGCTGAGGAATGGAAAGTGTATGCTCAGGTGGTGCCCACACGCAGCTTCTGCAGTGGAATGATGCCTTTGTGCAGCAGACAAAGCATCGCCCTCACAGGTGAGACTCAGGGGAACTGTTCTCAGTAGAAATGGCACCCAGGTAAGAGGAGTAACAATGTTAAATCACCTTTGACAAATTATATCAATAAAGAGAGATGGATCGATTCATTTTCCTCGCTTCGGTAAAGATACTCCCAGCTGTAGCTGCAAACAGCAACGATCAAGCAAGGAGCACTGAAGGAGCACAAGCAATTGGGGCAGAGTAATGACAGATGAAAGAGAATGGAGAAGGTCTCAGATCAACCCTCAGGGTATGAGTCTCAGTCTCTCTCATTTCCAAGGTGAAGCTGCAGCACTCCTGGAGAGTTCAAGCATCTTTTTCCTGCCAACGCACAGAATTTTATTTCACTGACATCAGTTTTTAAATAACACACAATGTTCATTACCATCAACTTTGAAAGCACCATTCTTGCTGTATTTTTTCTTTCATAGCTTCTTGTCTACTTAACCATTAAGGGGGGCTTTTGATTTAAAACAAAAGGCATTTCTCTAATCAGTGTCTCTACTGTCTTACACTCCAAAGGGCAGGTCTCCCTGTCCCACCACCCTGGAGCCATTCTCCTGGGCATCCCTTCCGGGGCCAGCACAGGGCTGGCACAGTAGAGCATTTGGGATCATGTGTGCGGGGGGGAAAGCAAAGGGAAGGGGCCATGGACACACCTGAGCTGGAAGGCAAGAGGGTTTCTCCTTGTGTGGACCTCACCGTGACCCACCTGAGTCCCTGGAAGTGGGAACAGTGGCTCGGTGTGGGGAAAAACAGCCCACTGGTCTCGGGGCCACCAAACCTAAACCAGTCCCAGTTCCTTCCACAGCCCTCCCTGGTGCCTGAAGGCAGCTCAGGCACAGCAGCAGGAGTCACGGGAGTCCCAACGGTTTCACGGCCCTGATTTTTGAGTGCTCACTGTAAATTGCTTGAAGAGTCAGCAACTGCTGACCTTCTCATGGGAGCTCAGAAGTGTCTGAGTTTCCACTCTCCCAAAAGCTCTTGTCCAGTTTGAGGATCTCATCCCTGTCCTTCCCTGCTGCTGACCCAACATATCAGCAGCTGCCGGAGCTGAGAAACCCCTTGACTCCAGCCCACTCGAGACAAGCCCCCGTAGGACATGACACCCATCGGGGCCTGGGTGCCTCAAGCCACAGGATAGTATTTGCCCAGGAGCTGTGCCAGGAGCTGGAGGCCTTTGCAGCTTGACCATATTTGACCGAGCCCAGCAGCCTCTTAGCAATAGCACAAATAAAAGGTAAATATAGCCACAAGTATCTCTTCTCCATAGTATTTCTGTGCACAGATATTGAAATTCAGATCCAAGTCAGAGTTGATGTTTTTTAACATTAAACCACAATTTTCAAACCCTAAATTCTGCTGCTAAATTCTCCAGCCATAACGCTGCGGGAGTTGCATCTCACTGACCTGGATGGAATAAGTCTGGAAGAAGGTCCAGGACAGCTACCTGTCCAGTCTCTATTAACCAAGAATAGGGGGACAGGCACAATGTGACAGAGGAGACTGCACATTCCTGTTACCTCCCAAGTCCTCCCCCTGCCCCTTCCAGTGCAACCCCAGCTTCCAGGGCCAGCTTTCACGGGGGGGCCATCACTGAGTACAAAAACCAGTCTTCTCGTCGCTGAGGCTCTGAATCACCTCACTTTTCTGTCCCTGTATAAACTGACATCAAAGTGCTTGAGAAATGGCTACATACGGGAAAGAAAGTGAGAGCAGTGAGGATCAAACTCTGGCTGTGGGAATGCACAAAGATAAGAAAGGGATTCGAACAAAAAAATAATCCTGTCATTTACAGTCACCACCGCAATTTGCATGTAGAAATTTGCTTGTTCACACAAAGAGAGGGGAGGCATTAGGATGGAGAAATAGCGTTGAACATTTCTACCAAGTTTGGAAATGCAAGCCAACACAATCACCTGTTGAGGCTGCTGCACTTGCCAAAGTGACCAACAGTTCAGGCCATCCTGGGAGCATCACAAGATACAAGAGGAAACACAGCCCTGACCACTTCTACCTGCCATTTTGGTCAGAAAATTGACTGTACATTTGGCACAAGCAGGGAAGCCCTGCAGCCCGGGGCAGCACAGCACCACTCTGGCACCGAGCGGGAGGGGGAAGCTCAGCAGCCTGTGACAGCACTTTGTTCCATGGAACAAGGGACTGTCACTGCAGGCTCAGATTAATCACTTCCCTCCAGCCCAGACACTTGGAAACTGAGCACTAAGCTTTTCCCAAGTGTCTGATGTGCCAGACTCCGCTGGTGTGGCAAAGCTGGGCTGGATCTCGCGGGGACTCCTGTGTAACCCCCACTCATCCCCCAGAGCCCACTGCCCCGTGCAGCCCCCCCACAGGGGCACTCAGGGCCAGTGGTGATTCTGGAGATTGAGACATGTCAGATCTTACAGATGCACCAGTTCTACCCTTCCCTGTGTCTCACAAAGCCGGCCAATGCCTTGGCTTCTCCAAGCAGTCCAGCCACCCTACCAGAGCAACCTTCCTCCAGCTGGTGGACCAGCAGCCATCCCCATCCCCAGCTTTAACTGCGAGACCCCAGTTTGCCATCCTGCCAACCCAAACGGGTAGAAAGATGTCAGAGAGCTCACAGATCGGGGCACTGCACACATCTCAAACAGCTAGACACTGCAGAACACAGGGGAAGATGAGAGCCATCAGCATTTTTTGCTAGTTTTGCCTTTAGGGAACAAGAAATTAACTTCCAGGAGGTACCAGAAGTATTGCTGGACATGGGGCACATGCACTCGTTACAAATGGACGCACAACCCTTCCACACAGCCGGGCCAGAGGCTGGAGAAGGGTCCATCCAGCTGCTCGGGTCAGCACCTCCTCAGTCCTGGACAAGGACCCTGGGGACAATGGGGGGGAGCAGCCTCAGGTCTGTGTCTGAACACCCGCTCCCCACTCCGCAGCAGGTACAGGGGCAGGGGGAGGTCTGTTGAGACGAAAAAGCCATTTCAAATAGCAACTGGAGATCCCTGGCAGGAACTCGTGTGTCACGGGTACAACAGACTGCAACAAGGAGAAAGGGCAGGGGCTCCCCACTCCTCTCTGTACCCCGGTTCTCTTCTCTCACCCCGCAAAGGGAAATTGTATCTTGACAAGAGCATTCACAAAGCAGAAAACAGGAAGCTCTTGGGTAATTATTTAAAAAGTACACGGTTTTGCTTTGAAAGCAAACTATTAAATTACTTTTCTGCCTTTACATTGCCTTTACTCCAGTTAACTCGTGTCTATTTCTGCTGTAAAATTTATATAAAATCTTATTGTCACACGCAAATCACACCCCTGTTTGAGGAGAAGTGACTGAGCAGTTCCCTTTAAAATCAGCTGAAACATGGAGACATGCTGTAAGCGAACTTACCAAAAACTCCTCTACAAACTCATCTCGGTTGAGCTTCTTGCCTCGGGCCCTTTCCAGGTTTTGCTGCAGAATCTGCCTTTGGTCCATGTTGCCGTCGAGGGAGCGGGACTGGCCTGTGCCGCCCGGGAACGGACATGTCAAGTGCCTGCGGCAGCGGAAAGCACCAGCCCCGGGAGCGCTCGCAGCGGCTGTGGTTTACTGACTTCATCACAAGCCTTGAAGGAAATTAGTACGCAACAGATACCGTGGTCAAATAACAAAACAAAACACACGACCTGGGGCCCAAGCGCCTCCTTTTAAACCCACAGGCAGGTCCCATGCACCGCTCAGCAGCGTGGGCAGCACCGGGGGCAGGAGCCAAATTACCCCCATTCCTCGGGCACCCCAACCCTTCCCCATGCACAGCGCCATGAAGATGGCCAGATGCTGGAGACCAGGACTGAGGACTCCAACATCTCAGTCCTTTAAGCACCATGTCAGGCTGTGTCCAGCAGCTCTGCCATGGTCGGAGGCACAGAGAGCAGCCACCAGGCACCCGCGTCCCCAGGCTGCGCTTCACAGCCAGGCAGAGGCTTCAGGCTCAGAATATGCTGCGGCTAGAAGAGTCCCTAAAGCAGGATGCAGAATCCACAGGTCCCCTCCACACTTGTAACTTCGCCTGTTTTCCACATTAGCCACTAAATGTTTTGAAAGGATACTTCAGGCAGATGCTGGCACATCATTCTCCCTCCAAGCACACAACTGAATCTAACAGGGAAAACCCATCAGCAGCTCTTCCAACCACAATTCCCTATGTCTGGGATCTTGTACCAGGAGAGAGGGTCAAATCTGACTCCAGTAGATGACAGAAATCCAATTAATTATGGCAGCCTAATTCACCTCCCTCAGTCTCAACGACACAGGCACTCTAAAGACCCATAGGACCCAGTGGAAGTCAAGCCAAAGCAGGAAGGAGATGCCTGGAGCAAAGTCCTCTAAGGCCATCCATTTTCTCAGCTCGTAGAAGAGGGGAAGACTAAACTAAACAAAAGTAAACTAAACCAAACAGTCCTCCAAAAATCCCAAAAGAAGCTATGGGAATCACAACCTTGATCTTTCCAATGTCTCACATTTTGCACAAAGACTTCAGACTGGCTGCACCAAGTCTGTTTCTCTTTCCAAATGTAACCAGAGTCATTAAACATGTTCCCCCCTTCTGTGTATTAGTGCGGAATAGCTGTAAGATTTCTGTATCCAGCTGCTGAAAGGCACAGGGCTGCTGATCACTCAGTTTAAAATGATGACATATTTTAATTTTACAAAAATAAGACTTCGAATGACCTGAAAGGAACTTTAGAGAGATCTTTTAACTAATGGAAACTTGTTTTAAAACAGATATTGACCTGACAAGTCTGCAGCACTGAGCACTAACCCAGAAATCTTGAATAAGAATGAAGCCCACTTTTATGGTTAAATTTAATAGAAATAAAAAAAGAGAAATAAATTAATAAAACCAAACATTTATTATTTCTTTCTTTTAGTGATACCAAAACTGTTTTACGTGTTGTTTATGTGTAGAGTTATGAAACCCAACAGCATTTCTTCCAGTTAAAATAAAGAAAAGCCCATCTTCACTTTCTGGAAAGTGGCAGAACCCTTTTTCTCAATTGTCCAAGTTCTCCTGAAAACAAACAAAAAACCCCATGAGCATTTGCTTTAGAAAAATAATTTAAGGCAGGTTTAAAGGAACCATCAGGAAGAGAAAGATGCAGAATGGAGGGATGATGTGACCCTCTCCCATGCCAATTTCATCCCTTCCCCAGGTAAAATGCAGCAAGTGGGTCTGTGAAGCTGCACGAGCAGGACGGTGCTTTCTGTATGGCCTTCCCTTCATTATTTTGATTCTTATCTAAGGGAGCAAGCTGAGCAGCCAAGACACTGAGATCAGGAATTAAACCCTGAGACAGAGAAGCAGATGGGGGTTTTGACACCAGCTCCAGTGAAACTTCACCAAGATGTCCAGCAAATCCCAGTTCCCCCAGCTACACAGGGTGAGCTGGTCCTGGAGACATGCTGGGTATCAGTAAGGAGCCGAGCGAGCGTGAGAGAGAGGTGAGAGACACAAAGGAAGGACTGAAAGTGTCCAAGCAAACATCACCGCCACCTTCCTGTCCTTACCCATCCGCCATGGGCCTCAATGTAGTTTCTCACTTGAGAATTTCCATTAATGGCTCTTGTGAGGTATCTGGGGTGCAGCGTATCTGGGACTTTCTTAGCAAGATGCATTAGCAATTTCACGGAAACAGAGAGAAAAGCTCTCTCATAGACCAGCTCGGGATTCTGGTTACTCCAGCTCCTGACAAGAGAATCCACAGCAGCCCCAAACTTCTCCATCTGCAAGCATTGAGAGGGCAGTTTGAGCTTCTTTTTAAATGATGATGTGATAAGTAAGTCTTGCCTCAAAATACAACATTGAGCTAAACTCCTGCATTTGCTTCTGCTCCCCACTCGAGCAGTGACCCCATGCAGCGCAGGGCATCCAGGGCAGGGCTCTCTGTGCTGCGGCCAAGGGAGCGGGAGGGCAGCCATGGGCTGTCCAGAGCTGCAACCAGCCTGAAGGGACAGAGCTCTGGGCCAGGACAGCTGCAGCACCTGCTCTGCCCCTCACCGCAGTCTTCCTCCTTCTCTTCCTCTCCCACCTTCTCCAGAGCAGCTCCTGCCATGGCAGCTCAGCCCAGGCAGTCCCAGGCTTCCCAGGGGATAATAAGTAGCTCTTTTGGAAGAGAGGAGGGAAGGCAGCGCCCACAATCCAGTGTCTGTCCCACAGTGAAGGGGGCTGTGGGGGCTGTGCCCTGTCCCCCCAGAGCGAGCTGCGCCGCCCCCCGGCCCCTCTGTTCCCTGGCACAGGGCAACACGAGGGGCTGCAGACAAGGGGCAGGAGAGGACAGAGTGTGCTTTACCTTTCCCCTGAGCACTTCAGCAAGAGCCTCTGAGCAAACACGATCGAAATCCATGTTGCACTGGTCCCCTATCCGCCGCAGGCGACTTGCGATCACCACCGGGTCAAATGGGATGTCCAAGTCATCCCCTGCACTCCCCTGGGGTCTGGACAGCGAGGGTCCCTGTAACACGGCCCGTGCGGGCCCTAGGGCGGAGAGAGGGCGAGGGGCAGAGAAGGCAGGGCCATGGCCCGGCCACCTCAGCTGCCCCACATGCCGCCCTCAGTGGGGGTCATGGCAGTTGCTGCCTCCAGCGCCCAGGAGGTCCATGCACCCAACAGGAGGCATTAGAAAAATGTCAAACCCAAATCCCTGAGAGATATCACAGCCATTCAGGGACTCATGACTTCAAGGACAAAGGAGCTGTGTGCCAGGGGTTTGTCTCTCAGCTGCTTCATGCTCAAGTCTTGGTTCATCCCCATGGGCATCCCTAAAGCCTCTCTTTCACCCCTTGGGATTTTGGCAGCTCCTTCCCCTCAGGCTGCCAGGACAGAAGACTTGGAAACCCTCTCATTCTTCTCTTCCAACCACAGCAACATGGCAGCACCAATCAGACAGCCTCCATCCCCCAGCGTCTGGAGGCTGTGGACCACCACCTGCAGTCTCCAGAGAATTTAGATATACTCAAGGTCTCTTCTGAGCAAGTGCATGTCACAATGTGTCAAAGCCTTAAAGACATCCTAATTTGTGAAGTTTTTCACAAGGGAACAAAAGATGTGTTTTACAGCTGTCAAGTATAGAAAACCATTAGAAGTCCTCAGTTACGCTACAAAAAGGGGGGAGGGGGACTCAGTTAAAGCATTTTTTCCTTAAAGCATCCTGGTGTGAAAAAACAACAACAGAGTATAATTTATTTTTTCTGAATATTGCCAAAACAAGGTTCAGCCAGAAGGAGCTACCCAACAGTGAAGGTTTCAGCAAAACCATTTCCATGCCGGACAAAGTCATAAGGAACTGAAAGCAGGATATTTCAACATAAAGCAATGGACAACTTGATCTGGAGGCATTGCTTCCTGGTCCACCCTCCCTCCCTCATCCAGCCCATAATTAATTCCAGCTCAGCTCCTCTCATCAGGGTGCCTGCAGCCCAGAGACGAAGCCTCCACTCCCCAGCCCTTGGGACAGCAAAGGCACAAGCATCCAATCTGGGAAATGAGCACTCCATGAACTAAGACCTTTCCTTCAGGCAAAATGACTAACTTCCATGAAGCCTTTGAAAAGTGAACTTTGCTTGCTCTCTGGTGTCAGCAAGATACCGGTGTCTCTTGGGACATCTTAACTGGTTTGTTGCCAAGGAAATAATGGGAAAAGCAACATAAATACAGGTGAAGTTCTTGGTTTCCTGCAGCATTGCCCAGCAAAGTATCCCAAGTAATACTGGGAGTTTGGGAAGCAAAGACTACATTCTGTCTTACACATTAAAGCAACTGTTCTTATCCAAGAAGCAATATCAGCTTTCTTATTGATAGCAACAATTAGAACTTGTCCCACCCAGTTCGTTGGTTACTGGGGACAGGGGGACCCGCACAGGGCTCAGCAGCCCCTTCCCTCCTGCAGCTGTGGCCCCAGTATGGAGAGTGGGGAAGGGGGAGCCCCTGGCAGCCCCTGCTGCCAACCCTGCCAAGGCAGACTGCAGTCAAACACCTCCACCTTGCTCTAAGGTCCCCCCCAAAACAGGGATCACTTGGAAGTCATCGCAGGCCTGTGTTTTAGAAAACTCAATGACTCCAACTACAGCCTCCTTCCTCCAAGCGTTCCTCTCATCTGCACCAAAGAAATCACTTTTTCCTCCCCAAAGAGGCTTTACCTCCCGAGTCTGTCTCCAGGCTTCGGCAGCTGGTCTCATCTTCACCCAGCAGGTCCGAGAACAAGGCTTTGACAACACACTCTGTCTGCTCCTCGAAGGTCACCATTGCGCCACGTCCCCCCAGCCACGGCCAGACGTGCTGACACTACGCTCCTTCGCAGGTGGCTTTGCCTCCAGGTTTTGGATTTCTTTTCCCAGAGCTGCACAGGGTCTTCCTTCTCGGAAGAAGGCGACCTGACTCCTCCCCAGGACAGCCCCACAGGCAAATATTTGCTCTCTCAACTGTTGTAATTCAAGCTATGGGTGTGGTTTAGTATTGAGATAAGCTCTTTCTGTTAAGATCACTGAAATACTTACAAGTTATCAAATGACCTGTCCATTCATCAAGGAAGGTGGCTGGGTAAACGGTTGGAATCTCCCAGACAGACTAGACTGGGCCCAGCCACAGCAGAAGAAATAACGGTTTGCCAACAACTATTTTTTTAACAGATACTTTTTTTCTGAAAACTGCATAATGCCAATACTCCAGTGCAGCTCTCCTCAAGGACAAGGAAACAACATATGCATAAAAACACTGGAAACTGTTAACAGGATCCCTGCTAGAGCTGACTTACCGACCTTTGAATTCACCTGTAGGTAGCTCACCTCTTACGGTCATTTGCCATATCAGACTGAAATAAGGCTCCTTAAAGCCCTGGTTCATGGAAGTTGAGGGAGAAAAGCCCTGTCTGACACAGAGGCAGGAGCTGGACTGCAGTTCTCAGGATCCGGCAGTGATCAGATGACTCCATCCCACAGACTTCAGAGTTGAACCAGCAAAGAATGATTCACATTTTTATTAGGAAGTTCAGAAACAAAACCTAAAACCTGTTGTTTAACCGTAGCAGCAGTGATTCAGCGAAGTGCATGGAAGGCATATTGCAATTTAGAGGTACAATAGTCGTTAAAAGGAATTTTCAGTTACAATAAGTCTTACAGAGCAGAATTAACAAAGGCAGTCCTTGGGGCACCATATAAAGCCCCATTACCGTGACCAGTGGCTGCAGCCTCAGCCACAGTCTTTCCTCAGGTTCTGTCAAATGTCACACTCTGTCAAATGTGGCTGTGATGAGGACACTCCCCGTGACGCTGTACAAAGTCTGACTCCCCATGACTTTCAGCAGAGCAGAGGGAGTGCTGTTGACACACTCTTCACAAAATGAGTCCTGTGGCTGGCCAGAGTATAACTTTGAAAATTTACTGCAAAAATTTAGTCACACAGCAGTGTCCCGTCCTGCATAGTGTACTGTGAGGACTGTGACAGAACTGCACAGAAATAAGTACAACGCAGAAAACAAACCTTTAAATACCCTTTCTAGTCACAAAATAACAAATGGTAAAAATCAGCATCAGCAAAAATGTAATATTCCATACAGGTTGTGACAATCACCACAGATGCCACCACTTCTGTGCCTCATGCCAGCAGCAGCGGGCTCAGGAATATGTTCCCTTGTCCCTTCCCAGCCCAGAGGGAGGACAGACCCCTCACCCTGCCCTGTCCACAGCTGCAGCCGCCCCCTCATCGCTCTGCTCCCCTGGCCCAGCCCAGGCAGTAGCAAACACTCCTGCAGCGTAACAGTACAAACCCAGCATCACGTGTGGCAAGTGAAGCCAGAGAAAAACGTTTCCTGTGCCCCAAGCAATATCCCACTGGGAGGAGGGAGCGATCAGGACCCCAATCCAGCAACTGTCCCCATGACAGTCCTCAGCACTGAAAGGAAGGTCTGCAGCGCCTCCGGCCTCGCCTCACTCTGCTTCACCGAAACCTGCATCCCCGCATCTGCCACCTCCAGCAGAAGCTCCGTTAGAAAGAGGCATCCTGTGTCATCCTGAGCTCCGAGATAAGCCTTCCAGGGCTGGATGCCAGCTTTGCTCATAGCAATAGTCTGGATGTGGACAACGTGAAGGGCCGTCTGTATGGTATCGGGGTGAACAGCCCCGCACCAGGGCAGAGAGAGGCGGCAGCTCATGTCCAAGCTCAGCCAGGTCTTCTCAAACTGTTCTGCAGTCAGGTGAAGATCAGGAATTAAGGTCAGGCTGCCTGTATCGGGATGAACCTTGAGGACATCTTCATTCCCTTCAGACATCAGTGACTCTGAAATGAAACCACAAATGTGTGAGATGGTGCAGCTCACAGTTTCACAAAGAACATCATACGCAGCCGTCAGATGAAGAGGGCTGGAATCACAATGCCTTCAGCATTGCACAAAATAGAACACTAAGACAGCATTCTTAAAGCACTGTGATCTTCTTCCAAAGAAACGCACGTGAGAACATCTACTGACAATGGGGAAAATCCCAGGGGAAGGTGAGGCCTGTTACCTGTGTCTCTGTTCCTGGAGTCAGTACGAGGAGAATAAGCGTAAGAGGGTTCTGGGGGCTCGTGAGCAGCGACAAGTGCCCAGCATTCTCTGCCATAAACTGGTGCAAGGGTATTAAACTCTGAAGCCCATGTATTCACAGGTTGCTCAGTTTGGTCTTCCAGGAGCCCCAGAGAGGGGTCAGACTTGGGGCCACACAGGACCCGTTTCACTTCTTCCACACCAGACTGCAAAAGGCGATAGTAGAACAGCCCACGGTCTCGTACTGCCATATCTGTCTCCTCCTCTGGGAATGAGAGGGACACAGTTCATGGAGAATTCTACCATCCAGAAGTTGATTCCCTGAAATACTAAGCCTTAATCACAGAAACCAGATTCCCAGCGACACAGCGTTAAGCCTGTCACACCTACCAACCACACAGTCAGGGGCCAAGCAGCAGCCCAGGGCAAAAAGCCACCTTGCTGTTCCACATAGATGACCCCCTCACAGCCCGGAAAGAGGCACTGGAGATGCAGCCAGACCAGGTCCCCAAATGTCTGTCCTACAGTGTCAGTGAAACAGAAGGAAGGGAACCCACCTATGCAGTAATAGAGCAGCCTCCCAAGCATGTCCTGACACTCAGCAGGACGAGACAGGAAGAGTCGCACCAGTGCTGTCAGAAGCTCCATCTTCACTGCTGGGAACATCTCCGACTTGACGTTCTCCACAAACTCCTCCAAAACATAGGGGGCATTGGGTACCTTCTCACCGTGTGCACCCAGGAGCCAGATCAGTGCTTGTTTTCCCTAAAGGAACCACAGATCAAATAGCAAATAGGTGCCATTTACTAACAAGAATGCTGACACAAAATACAGAGACATGCGAGAACAGGTCTTTTGAAGACGTGTGATCTTTGTCCTGCCAATGGCAACCCAAAGGAAAGCCAAACAGCCATTGTTCAGTCTCCCTCAGCAGCTACCAGCCCACAGCATAAGGCCACCTCACCTCACTGTCCTGGATGGCGTCCTCGCAGCCAGGCAGTGCCCGACACACCACGTCCGTGCACTGTGGACACAGCCAGACCAGGTCCCGGAAAGCCTGTACCACCGCTGCAAGGGAACAGAACACACAGCATTCCCCAGGAGTCATAAAACCACCAGTGGGGGAAAAAGCATCCAAAAAACCCCACTCAAGAGACACTGCAAATCTTAGCCAAGGAGGCCAGTGCCTTGCGTGTGACTGTGATTTGAGACACTCTTCTTCAAAGCCCCGTGATGCTGTGCCTGTCAGAGCAAAGCTGCATCAAGGCTAAATTAAAACACTGAAACTTCAGGTTGTTCCTCTGGCTGCTGGAAAGTAATCTCTCTTCTGGACATTCCCCAGCCTTTCAAAAGACACTGACTCATGATGGTTCACACACACAAGGTTAGAATGACACATTAAAACTAACACCAATTCAAAACCAGTCTCATGAACTTTAGATCAAAATTTTAAAGACTCTGCTGTCTATTTACAGAAACACCAGCAGCTCCTAAGACTTAATTCAGCAACTGAGTGCAAGCATGTGATTTTCAAAACTGAAAGCAAGACCATTTAAAAGGGAGGGCAGGAACAGCAATGATAAGAAGTTAAATCTGAGGTCAGCAGAAGAAAAAGAGAAGCTTGGGTACAATTGAATCAGACTATTATATGAGGAACAGAAATCACAGAGATTTAGAAGACAAAGAGTCCCAGTTAGCAAGAACTCAAAATGAGATCTGTTAATCATCTCAGCCTCTTGGCCCTCGTAACAGTCACTAAAATGTCTCTGCTGAGTCCCTCACTCCCCAGGTCAGCAGTTGGCAGCCAGGAAGAGGACTGTACATTGGACCATGAACGCAGCTGTGACCATCTCCACCTTCACTACAGAGTATGAAGGAAAAACTCCAATGTCTGGTCACACCACATGCCCCCACTCACTCCACCAGGAAGACTTCCACCAGCAAATGTCAATTATTTTAAAAGGCAAGTCCTTTTCAGAGCCTTGAGTTTGGGATCACAAGCCCCAGCAAGGCTCCCTCTCCCTGAGGGCATAAGCCAGGCAAACACCCCACAGACAATTACCTGAAGTGATGTGCTCCTGCTGCAGCCCCAGGAGCTCTGTCAGAATCCCCACACACTGCTCCGTGTATGTCCGGGCAATATTGCCTGCAGAGACACCAAAGGACATAAAAGCCAACCTTGTATCAGAGTGAAATAGGAACCATGGGCCCAACTATTCATCACAACTCATTTTGAAGAAAGTCTCTCTTTTCCTTTTCGACTACGATTTCTGAAAGTGTAGTTTAATGACATGGTTCTTCACCCAGGGGACAGGTTCCTCCTTCTGAAGCGACACCTCAGAAGAAGTCTGAGCTTATCTTAGACAGTCTTGATTTCAGCTGGAATAGTTAATTTTCTTTCTAGTGGCTGTGTATTTCAGATTTGGTATCAAAAGAATATCAATAATGTGTATTATTTTAGTTATTGCTAGGTGATATATATATTATTTTTCACTTCCCAAGTTGAGAAGGAGCCTGGACAGAACGATGGAATGGCCAATGGAATATTCCACACCACAGACACGCTCAGTACATAAACAGGGATGACCAGGGGGGCAGGAACCCACGATCACTGCCAATGGTACCAATTCACCAATTTACTGGGTGGCAAAAGTGACTTGTGTCATTATTATTATTGCTATTTTTCTTTTCTGATATTGTTCTATTAAACTGTCTTTATCTCAGCCCACAAGGCCTTTTATCTTTTCTTTCACCTCCTTTTGCCCTGCCCTTCTGGGGAAAAAGAGAACTGCATGAGTGGCTGCATGGTCCTAGCTGGGGTTAAACCAGGGCACACATAACACATAAGAAAGGCATTTTAGCATCCCTTGCTTTCTCCTTATGAATACTATAGAAACTCACATCTTTTAAAGCTTACAGAAACAAAACTAAACTACCCCAAATCACTTTAACTCTGCCCCCACCACAACTCAAAGAGCAAGCAGGTATTAGAGCAGCTCCTTCACCCACTACAGCTTCATTCAACACTAGAGGGCTCATTAATAAGATGAAATGTCACAATTTTAGAGCATCTCATCAGAGCATAGACATTTGAATGAGATTCAAGGACATTATGTGCAACCTGAAATAGCTGAATGCCAGGAATTCCCAAAGAATGGGCACAATTGTGAATGTTCACACAGAACATTCCTGGGAAGGCAGCTCTACAGAGGCTGGACTGCTTTGGCACACACTGGTTCTTTGGCACTTGCCCAAACACACTTGGGCAGAGAAAGGTCTGGACAAAAGGTTTAGAGCTGCAGCTCCCCAGAGGCCAGACACGGCTCTCACCTATGGCAAAGATGGCCCCTTGGGCAAGCTCTACTGAGACATCGGTGCAATAGCCTTTCAGCTCCTCCAGCACCTGCTGTACGTTTTCATCATTCACCAGCTCACACAACACCTCCATCTTCTGGCATTTGATGTAGTGGGGCTCTGAATACGAACAGAAGAACTTTTTGTAGTGGCTGCTAAAATGGCCAGGAAGGCTCCCAAGAATCTGACGCACGTGGCAGAGTGCAGTGAAGCAGAGCTCCCTGCTCTCGGAGGTGCAGGCTGACAGCAGCGGCCCCTTCACCCTCACCAAAACATCTGCCTGCACATGGGGGTACTCCCTGGCCAGCACCAGGAAAAGCTTGGTGGCTGCCATCACAACGCTGGGGCTGCTGCTTTTGAGAGAGCCATCCAGCAAATTGAGTATGTCGAAGAGCTCCTCCTCGCTGCGGGGCCTGTAGCGCAGAAGGAAGGTGAGCACCTCGCTCTGCCCCCACTGATCCAGGTCTGCCATCCTGCCAAGAGAATAAACACGGTTTGCAGGAGTCAAGAAGCGCACGAAGATCTGCGCTGTGCAGAGCCCTCAGAGTTTCTTACATCCGCTTTTCCAAACCAAATGCTGTGCTTCAGAAGCAGATACCACAATTTTATCTCAAGAGAATTGACTCGTTTATGGACATAGGCTTAACCCAGTACCGGTCACGTGCACTTCTGCTGGTGCTCTAAACCAGACAGCAACAATGACAGGAGCCCTGGGCACAGCAATCCCCCTCTTTTGCCAGATCATGTAGAGTTATCTGCAGAAAAGTTAATTTCTTCAAGCAATGGATAAACTATATTTCAACAGACTGGGAAAGAAACACTATGATATACCTGTCCCACAAATATCTCACATATATTGTCACCAAAAAAAGCCAACCCCAAACTGAACCACATTAACTTACAATTCTGAAACAGACCACCAGGTGAAGCAAAGACTCCCTGGAATAGGAGTATTAAGATCTTAGCACAGAAGTAATCTGGTTTCTCTTGAAATGGGCCCCTCCATCTTTAGGTTCCTGATTCTTTCCTTCAAGTTCTGACAGGAGCCCAGAAATACCTGCTTTATTCGCATGCAAAATGCAAGAACAAGAGCGAGGCTTCCAGAAGCATCTTACAGCAAAGAAAACAAACCTGTTGAGGAGATGGTGGGCAATGGGTTTGTTGATGACAACTCCTCCCTCCTTCTTCAGGATCTCTTCTAAGGCCCTCAGACAATTCACGACTACAATGGGATCCTGATCACGAAGCAAACTGTACAGCTCGTTCACCAATGCACCATCTGCAGAGAAACAGGAGTCTTTGCATCAAATTCTGTTGACACACTGCAATTTAGTCATCACCTATAAGCATTTATCACCCACAAAAGATACGGCTTGAACTGGGAGAAGCAGTAAGCAGCACTTCCAGCTCTGCAGTAACCCCTGCCTGGACACAACCCCTCCCGAGGTCTGCAGGGGCTGAAGCATCAGTGGGGTGAGAGCGGGGAGGCGAGGGGGGTGAGGAAGGCTGGTGTGGAACCACTGCTGTATCGACTCCATCCGCAGTGACAGCCCCCTCGTTTTCCTCCTTCCTTTCTGTCCTGCAGCCCAGAGACACAACCAGGACAAACCGTGGGCCTGGACGTGCTTCCAGCTGCTGGATGCCCTCGGCTCCCGGGGGCCACCGCCCCGACCCCCCCGCGCTGGGCGGCCACCCCCCGCAGCCCACTCACCCACTTCGGAGTCCCCCTGCAGCTTCACCATCTTGGCGCAGCCCAGCACGGCGGCTCTCCGCACGTAGGAGGCCTTGTCCCGCAGCCCACTGAGGAGGGGCTGCTGCAGGTACTCCTGGATGCCGGGCATCCTGCGGCGGGGAGCGGGGAGGGGCGGGGGAGTCAGAGGGACGGTACCGAGTCCCCCCCCGCCGCCCCGGACCCCAGCTTCCGCTTGCCCCGAATGCCCCCGCCGCCCCGTCCCACCTGAGCCCGCACATGCTGCGGAGGGCGAGCCCCCGCACGGCGGGGCTGGGGTGACTGCAGTCCTTGCGCAGCGTGTTGACCGCCAGCAGCGCCAGCTGCGGCTGCCGCGGGGCCTGCGCCCGCACGTACAGCGACACCAGCTTCTTCTGCACCACGTCGGCGGCCGCGCTGGCCTTCACCATCTCCGGGAACAGCCCCGACACGTCCGCGCCCTGTGCCATGTGCCTGCACCGGAGACACCAGTCAGCGACTGCCCCGCACCGGCCCCGCCGCCGCCACCACTCCCCTCACCGCCCGCCGTACCGGATGACGCGCAAGACGGCGGCGCGGTACCGCAGCCCATCCGCCTGCACGTGCGGGTTGGACAGGGCCCGGCGAAGCTCCCGCACCGCGTCCTCGCCGCCCAGGTACGGCATGGTCCCCGTAGGCCCAGGCCCGGGCCCGATCCCGATCCCGATCCCGATCCCGATCCCGATCCCGGGCCCCCTCCTCCGAACGCCGGCGCCGGCCGCGGCCCTGAGGGACCGCCTCAGCCTCGGCCTCGGCCTCGGCCCCGCCCCATCGTGCGCTGTGCGCGCGGCCCCGCCCCTCCGGAGCCCACGCGGCGCCGCCCGCCAGTTTGGGCGGGAAGCGGCGGCCGCCATGAGCGGGACGGTGCTGGCCGGGACGCCCATCGCCGTGGATTTCTGGAGCGTGCGGCGGGCGGGCGGCGCCCGGCTCTTCTTCCTGTCGCATCTGCACTCGGACCACACGGCGGGGCTCTCCAGCACTTGGAGCCGCCCGCTCTACTGCTCCCCGCTCACCGCCCGCCTCCTGCACCGCCGCCTCCAGGTACGTGTCTCCCGGCCCCCTGCGACCCGGCCCGGCCCCCGCTGTCCCGGCCCGGCCTCACCGCCTGGCCCCGCAGGTGCCGAGGCGCTGGATCCGTCCGCTGGAGGTGGGTCAGAGCCACGTGGTGGGTGAGGATGTGACGGTGACGTTGCTCGACTCCAACCACTGCCCCGGCTCCGTCATGTTTCTCTTCGAGGGCGCCTTCGGCACCATCCTCTACACAGGTACGGCTGGGCCCCCGCACTGCTGCCGCCGCCGTCGTCTCAGCCCGCCCTGACGCCCTCTCCTTGCAGGGGACTTCCGCTACACCAGCACCATGCGGGGGGAGCCGGTGCTGCAGGGCCGCCACATTGACCGCCTCTACCTGGACAACACGCACTGCCACCCGCAGCGGCCCCTGCCCTCACGGCAGCACGCCACGCACCAAGCCGCCTGCCTCATCCGTGCCCACCCGCAACACCATGTCGTCATCGGTGAGTGTCGCCCCACACCGCCCTGTGCCCGCTCTCCCCGCCCTGCCCCGGCCGGGGTTTAGCCCCGCGCTGCCGCCACTCTCCCCGCAGGCGTGTACAGCCTGGGGAAGGAGGCGCTGCTGGTGGACCTGGCCCGGGAGTTTGGCACCTGGGTGGTGGTGAGCCCCTGGCGCCTGGAGCAGATGCAGCTGCTGGAGCTGCCCAATGTCTTCACCGACGAGGAGGGGGCCGGCTGGATTCGTGCCGTGGATGTCGCCGAGATCCGCTGGGATACCCTTGTCAGCTGGAACATGCTGCACCCTACCATCGCTATCATCCCTACCGGCAGGCCCATGAAGGTCACCCACCCCAACATCCACCTCATTCCATACTCGGACCACTCTTCCTTTTCGGAGCTGTGCGAGTTTGTGAAGTGGCTGAAGCCTTGCTCAGTCATTCCAATTGTGAGGGGCGGCGTGTGCCAGGCTTACTTTCAGAACTACCTAAGTTCTGCCCCCCAAGCACTTCCTGACCTCAAAATGCTAAAGCCCCCGCAAGAGTCTGCGCAGCAGCAGAGCAGAGGGAAGGGGCAGGAGCCCATGTGTGTCTTGAGAAGAGCTGCCCGCCATTCTGTGCCCCGAGGAGTTGTTTATGAGTCCCCAGAAAAGTACGCTGAGAAATCCGAAGGCTTCATGGGTGTTAAGACTCCTCAGCAGAACGACTGCGAGTCAGCCTTGTGCTGGAAAGGAGGCTTTGCTTGTCACACGGGCAAGGAGAAGGGGAAGGCAGAGAGCAGAGAACAGACAGGGGTGGCAAGAGCAGCCGGCACTGCCAGCCAGGGCCCTCTCTCTGACCAGCCCTTCCCAGCTGGGTTTGCAGAGCAGTATTTACTCACTCCCTTAAATGTCCTAAAGCAGAATTCCTCACAGAAATTTGACAAGCTGGTAGAAGACTTCCTTAGGAGGAAAGAAGCGTCCTGAAGAATGTGACACTTGACGATGCTAAGGCACTTGACAGCAGTGATGCCTTACTGCCACTTCCCATGCTCTGTGCTCAAATTTCCCACAAGGAGAGAGGAGCTTAGCTATGGGGCTCTTCTTTCTTTACCTCTTATTAGAGGACACGGAGGAAACTGTAACCAATTTGTAGGCATTGAATTTTTATTTTAATTTAATTTATTTATTTTTGTATCTCTGTTTACATCTGCTGGGTCTCCACACTACACTTGGGCAGTGCGGTCCCACTGCATGTGCCTTGTATCTGCTTCTTCCTGTGACTTACCCGTCTCCTGTGGCTAAAGATGCTGCCAGGCTGACTGGATCTGAGCAGCAGAGGGTGTGAGCTGCCTACAGCTGAGGTAATTAGTGGGGATGAAGGAAGCAAGAAGGGGGGGGTGGAATCTAAGAGCACCAAAGGTTCTTTTTTCTCTATGTCTGTAGTGCTTCGTTGACAATGAGCAGTTCACTCCAAGATGCATTACAAATGTTACATATTGTCTATTTAAAAATGATGCTTAAAGAAATCTAGAAAATGAGTGCCTCTAAGTCTATTAATCTATTTTCTATTTATTAATCTAATGATGCCTCCAGACAGCACTGCTTTTGTATTCAGCTAGCTGCAGCTGGATGCAGTTCTGTTCTTCTGAAAGCACCATTTTAATGTTAATTGTCATTGCTTTTTCAGGTTACTGGATGGAAAAAATAGGAATTGTCTAGGTTCCTGAGTTCTGGGCTTTCCAGAATAGGTTACTAGATTCTCTGCACTCAGGTCTGCACATCTGAATTCTGCTTGAGTGCAAAGAGTTTCTGGTAACATTCTGCTGGGCCCAGCCTTCCCACCTACTGCCCACTCTTTTCCATGGCAGTAAATGGGATGGAAGGTAATGAAACATCCGCTTAGTGGTGTAAAGTGCTCGGTCTGTGCAGCATTGTTTGGGAGGAGTGCTGTGGCTGAACACCAGAAATGGCTGTTGTTAGAGGTTGGGCACGGCTGGGGTCAGCACTATGAGGAGCTGGCAGGGGCCCAGGGTGGAGCCTGGAGGCACGGGAGTCACCCGTGCCAAGCAGCACTAGCAGTTGCACTCTGGCTCCCCATGGGGTGAAGGGGAGATGGTCACTAGGCACTTTCCTGGAACAACAAACCAATTTCTCAGCTTTATCTAACCTCCTCCTCGTTACTTTCAATGCAAAACGTTTCATGGGATGTTGACCAGGATCAGTGTCCTGCCAGGCCTCTTCATGACCAGCTGGATGAACGCCCTGAATCAGGTCAGAAAAGGGGGTGTTTGCTCTTTGAGTAAAGCTCGGGCTCGTGGAGAGCAAAGGTGCCCATAGATGCAGCAGCCACGCCTGTTAAAAACAAGGCTCTGCCAAACAGTAATTGTGATGACAGCCAGAGCGGGCACGTTTGGAAAGCTGTTTGGCAAACAGGAGCCTGCTCTCTCAGTCCTGGACCTTCCTAGGCCCTGCAGCATTTATCACTGTAAATTAAGCAGTGCCTCTGGTGGGGGCTGCCTGCAGAGACCCTGCTGCTGGGGCCATGGAGGGAGGGAGCAGTGTTCTGTGAAAAACACTTCTGAAGGGGCAGCAAAGGCAGCTCGAGCTTCTGGCTGCCGTCTGTATGGCCTTGTCTCTTGGAGGTTTCTGTTCAGGTTATTTGCTGATAGAAATCAACTGCAGAGCTCTGTCAGGTCAGTGTGAGGGGAGGCACCTTCATCTTCTGTAACATCTGAGACTGCTGAGGAAATAATGGTGCTGTGCTTGTAGTGTTTTGTCTACTGCTGGCTGCCTTGGGGACGCAGGTTGTTATTTAACTATTGTTGAAATTTAAGTGACTCACTTGACAGGCGAGTGCCCAAACTCCTGGATTCCTTGTCCTGCTCGCCCCTGCAGCCTCTCTACTGCTCAGGAGGAATGTCTGCCTTCTGAGTCACCACTCCATTTTAGTATGTTGCAAATCTGATACATTTCACTGCTGATGTTTTGTGGCATCCAGCCTTCCCTCTCTTATTCTTACTAATCATTACCAATCATTTATTCAAATAAACAAAAGTAGAGAGCCTCCTGGTGAGCCTACAGGCAAAATGGAGTTGTAAATAGTAATCCTTTATGGAGGCAACTGATCTTTAGATGACACAAAAAATGAAACTTGCAGAGACTTCTGAAGCTGGGATCTGCACCCCATTTCTGAACGCTTAGTTAAAATTGCAGAAGAAATGCTGGCTTCTGTTTCTAGAGCCTAAAAGGTAATTCCTACCAATTCAGAAAGAATTATCCAAATCACATAGTGCCAAGGAAACCTCAAATCCCCATGGTTTTCCAAGGCAACAGAAGCGGGAAAGACTTGTCCAACAGTTAGCATGTTGAAGACCTTTGCCACAGCACAGCAGGTTCATGAGGTGTTTCAGAGTGCCACATTTCCTCCCTCTCTTGGGTCTTAAAATACTAATTTTTGTGTTATTCTAAAATCCTGAAAAAGGAAACATGGCCTTGTGGGGAAATCTGGCAGTATAGTATTGGTGAGTGCTGAGGTTTTGGAAAATCCTTTGGCTTCCCCTGAAGTCTTGGGGCAGTAAATAGCACGCCTCTTACAGGCTTTGTTCTACCTTGTGTTTCCCCTTTTCCTGCCACCAGCCTGGCTCAACGGGAGCTGGGATGTCACCTACACCAGGGTCTGATGTGCTGCTTCCAGCTCAGCAGCACGGGGCTGTGCTCCCAGCAGCGATGGTGAGGAGCTATAACCAACTATTACCTTGAGCGCGGGCCACGTGCTTAGGAACTTACACTTCTCCCAGCAGGAGAAAAACAACAGTGCTCAGACCAAAGCCCTCCCAAATCTAGAGCTACAGAGTGTGCCTGAGCTGCTTATCTCTGTTCCACAGCTGGGAACCCAGCCCCAACGAAACAACTCACCCGTGGCCTTACGGAGCAGCAAGGAGGGAGCAGAGTTCCTTTTGCCAAGTTCTTAGCTCTCTTTTAACAAGCTGCAATCAAATGCCAGCGTGTGGTGAGGGCAGGGCAGGTTGTTCTGTGAGCAGGGCTGCCTGCTGAGCTCCTTCCATGTAGGTGCCTGTGAAAATCCAGTGGCCATACTGGGAAACAGCCCAGTTGGCTCTTGCTTCTCTGGAACAGAGTAGAAAAACATGAATGGGGGGTGCCCTGTCCATGCCATGGAGAGGAGGAGGACTCTGAAGGTTTAGTTGTTGCCAAGAGACTGAGGTAGAACTTGCTGAGCTCATGTGCTCTGCAGCAAACATGCATGTGCTGTGGATCTGTTGGGGATGTCCCACAGCACTCGGCTCCACTGCGTTTCCAGCCCTGCCGCCCGCGCCATCCCCTCCTCAGCACACGCTCTCACTGGTATTTTCTAGATAAAAAGAATTGTGTAATGGGGGAATCTTCATCAACAAGAAAACTACTATAACGAGTTTATTTCCTGTAGGGTCTCTGCCTGTAACAGTCTGACTGTAGCAAACAGTGGACTGTGAGATAGAGGTATTTTTATTATTTCTTTAATTGTATCTTCTTTTCCACTGCTCATCTGGATGCAAACGAGCAGTCTTGAGTCCTTATTCTTGTTAAAAGGTGCGGGTTCAGCTCGTTGTGCTGCTATTCCTGTAAGAATAAATATGAAGCTGTGAAAGTTTCTGAGATTTTGGTAAGCGTGTTTGTGAACGTTTTAAAGTAAGAAGGAAACCAACGGACGTCCCCGCAGTGGCCTTTCGGCCCCGGAAGAGGCAGAGGCTGCAATAAAGCAACCTGGATGCGGGGCTCCCGAGCGGGCGGCCCGGCTCCCCCTCGTCCCCGCAGTGCTCCGGCCGCCGCGGCCTCCCCCGCGCTCGTTTGCCGGTCACCGGCCCGCGGGGCCACCTGGAACCAGCAGGGGAGGGGTTGTTGCCCCCTGCGTTCCCGCCGCTCCCGGGCCCGTCTCCGCCGCCGCCGCTCCCTTCCGCCCGGCCCGCCCCACGGCGGCGGCGCGCGCGGTCACGTGGGCGGGCTCGGCGCTCGGCCCGCCTGGCCGGCTCGGGGCTCGGCTGGCTCAGTCTGGCGCGGGCGGCCGAGGGGCCCGGAGCGGCGCGGCGGGAGCGCGGCGGCGGCGCTCGGCCCGGGCGGCGGCAGCGGCGGCGGGGCTGGGGGGGCCCGGCCGGGCCGTGAGGGCGCAGAGGAGCCTGGCGGCGGCAGCGGAACGGCCTGGGGGCTCCCCCCGGCGTGCGCGGGCCGAGCGGGCCGGGCCGGCGGCCGTGGCGGGGCTATGATGCGCCCGCTGCGGGGCTCCGCACTCCCGTGTGTCCCCCTGGCAGGTCCGGCCCGCGGCTGAGAACCCCCCACCGGCGGTGAGTGCGGGCGGGCCCAGGCGGCGGTGGGGCGGGCCGGCGCGGCCCGGCGGGCTTAGGAAGCCTGGGCGGCCGCGCGGCGGAGGCCCGGCCGGGCCTGGCCCCCCCCGCTCCGGGCGGGAGGCGGCGCTGCGGGCGCGGCGGGGCCGGGCTGGCGGCTGCTGTCCGCCCGCGGCGGGGCCGGACCGGGCCGGGCGCAGTCCCTGGGCCGTGGTGCTCGGGGTGTGCTGTGCCGGGCGGCCTCCGGGGGAAGTTCAACCGGGCCGGTTTGTGTTTCCATGTGGCTCCGGTTACACAGTGAAGGGGAAGCAGGCCTGGGCCTAGGGGAGGCGAGCGTGTTTTCTCAGCGTCTTCCCACTGCTGTGCTGTCTGTCTGCCGTTCCTAGCACTGTTTTCCTGTCCTGTGCAAAGATTTCTTTAGACTTAAGCCGGAAAAAGAGCTGCTGCTTCTGACACTACAGGCAGGGGGGTGACGTGTAGGTCCTTCCCCCGGAGAGCCTCACGCTGTGGGCACCCTTAGGATCAGCAGTTCCAAAGTTTGCTGTCCTAGGTGGTAAGCACCATATGGTGCTTAGAAAAATGGTTGTTGTTCTGTTTCTTGTGCAGAGAGAGGATCTTGTTCCTTTGCAATCCGCTACCACTAAGCAGTCCTAATGAGTTCTCTGCCCTTTCAGGTATGGCCTCACAGCTGCAGGTGTTCTCCCCTCCGTCAGTATCCTCGAGTGCCTTCTGCAGTGCCAAGAAACTGAAAGTGGAGCCCTCTGTCTGGGATGTTTCAGGACAGAGCAGTAGTGACAAGTATTATACCCACAGCAAAAACCTCCCAGCAGCTCAAGGGCAAGCAAGCTCCTCTCATCAGGTAGCCAATTTCAGCATCCCTGCTTACGATCAGAACCTCCTTCTCCCTGCTCCTTCAGTCGAGCACATTGTGGTTACAGCAGCCGACAGCACAGGCAGCAGCGCAACAGCCTCCTTCCAGAACAGCCAAACCCTAACACATAGGAACAACGTTTCTTTACTGGAACCATACCAAAAATGTGGATTAAAAAGGAAAAGTGAAGAGGTCGACAGCAACGGTAGTGTGCAGATAATTGAGGAACATCCACCTCTCATGCTGCAAAACAGACCTGCGGTGGGTGCTGCGGCCACAACCACCACGGTAACCACAAAAAGCAGCAGTTCCAGTGGTGAAGGGGATTATCAGCTGGTCCAGCATGAGATCCTGTGCTCTATGACAAACAGCTATGAGGTCTTGGAATTCCTGGGACGAGGGACGTTTGGGCAGGTGGCGAAATGCTGGAAACGTAGCACGAAGGAGATTGTAGCCATCAAAATCCTGAAGAACCATCCTTCCTATGCTAGGCAGGGCCAGATAGAGGTGAGCATCCTCTCTCGCTTGAGCAGTGAGAATGCTGACGAATATAACTTTGTTCGCTCCTATGAGTGCTTTCAACACAAGAATCATACTTGCCTTGTATTTGAGATGCTAGAACAGAACTTATATGATTTCTTAAAGCAAAATAAATTCAGTCCGTTGCCCCTGAAATACATCCGGCCAATTCTGCAGCAAGTGGCTACTGCCTTGATGAAGTTAAAGAGCTTGGGTCTGATACATGCTGATTTGAAGCCAGAAAACATCATGTTGGTGGATCCTGCACGCCAGCCCTACAGAGTGAAGGTGATAGACTTTGGTTCTGCCAGCCACGTGTCTAAAGCAGTGTGCTCCACTTACTTGCAGTCACGCTATTACAGGTAAGAACTGACACAATCCTCACTTCTGTGCACTGCGCAAGCAAAGACAAGCTGGTACTGGTGGGGTGTAGGGGTTTGCTGCTACACATGCTTCACTCTTCTGCCGTGAGGTCTCATCCCAGTTGGGGGGGAGGAGGAAGCCTATGTCCTGTTCTGCATGTGTCCTGGAGATTTCTTCTGAAATTTCTATGTAAACAAACAGAACTTCTGCTTTGCAAGTGTGATGTAATGTGCAGGCCAATACCTTCCTTTTACCCCAGATCAGAGCAGTTGATTTTACCCTGTTGCTAGTTTGTGATGATATGAGGAACAGCAAACTGGGGAGGCAGTATGCTACTAATAAGTAGTGTGTTTTGGATTATTTGCCATGATCTGAAACTAGGCCATTAACCGTGGTCACTTAGAGAAGTCAAAGGGATGCCAGTTTCTTTTTATCCAGTTTCTTATGGTTCCACCTTTGAACGCACTTCATGAGCACATGACTCCCTGTGTCACCCCTTGGGAAGGCACTCTTTCAGGAGACCAGCAGCTCTTTTAAATGCAGATGAGCGAGATCTCTGCTTCCCATAGCAAAATGTACATATGGCTTATACCCTACTGCTGTCTCAGAATGAAAAACAAACTATGGGCAAAAATGTAAAAACTCAGAACCTGTATAGCTACAGCAAGCTGTGCTTTTTCTTTCAATTATTGCTCCAGCTTAGTCCTCTTAATAGCGTGTATTTCCATATAAGTGGCTGTAGACTTCAATAAATGGGCGCAGAAAGAACTTCTGGCATCAAAGGCACAAGAAGAAGTCTGTGCTGTGTGTCAGGGTTGTTTTCAGTGGAATGTGAGCTCACTTGACGCAGAACTTAACTAGTATCTAGTCCTTCCAGCTGGGACAAGACAGAGGACTCGAGACACTCCACCCCACACTGTGTCTCTGCCTTGTTTGATGTCTTTCCCGTCCTCTGAGCTTCAGCTTAAAGCCCTGGCTTCTTGTAGGCTTGCTTTGTTCCTTCCTCTTACTCCTGTATCCTTAGTCCCTTTGTTTTGGTTTTTGTTACTCCCTCTAACACCAAGGACCAGCTTTCTGTGGCATTTCTTTCATGTGATACAGCCTTTTCTTAATCTATTCCTCATGATCTTCACTCAGCTTGTGGTCACCAATCTTTCCAGTTCCAAACTGTTGATTGTTATTTTTTGTGATGCAGTTGTCTGTACACCATAGCTCTGTTAAAATGCTCACTGTTTAAAAAGCATTGTCAATTTTGTTGTTGCATTGGAAGAGGTGGCCACTGCTCTATCTGCCTTGCAGCACATGTGAGCAAAGCAGCTTGGGGGGGGGCACATAGTGCTCTCCAGTTCCTGGTATCACAAACAGCAGATCTGGCTGAGGCAGAAGCAGCAAGGGGTGATAAGAATCTCCAGGGGACTGCTGGGGAAGAAGGTGTCTGCGCTGCCTCTGCGTGCCGCACCGAGCTCCCTGCCACTTCTGCTCCCAGCATGGGGTGATGGGCACTGCCAGAAGGGCAAATACTCTGAGATTAGGTGGCATTTAAGACTGTCTGCTTGACTGAAGTCAAGCGTGCTGTGATGTGGAAATCTAATATTTAGTGATAGGTAATTAGTTTAATGGTGATGATTACAGAAATCCATAATCTAGGAATTTACAGAGATGGTGTAGAAACCAGCGTATTGTGGGAGAACTGGATTGCTTTAGCCATAGTCACATTAAATGAGTGTTCAAATGGGATCTAATTTGGAATTTTTTTTCAATGCCGTGTTTAATAAAACAGTATGGTATGGCGTGACAGAACAGTATGGTTCTCTGTCAGCTGTTAAAACAACTTTTGTGTTCACTTTTTTATGTTTAATACCTGTTACTGGTGCTCAGGTAACCCCTGTCTCCTGTAGAGGCATCCAAACCAGCCAGACCTGGGTACTGGAAGGTGAATTTTCTGATAGACACACCCTGAAGGAAAAAATCTTCCTGT
Source organism: Scolopax mira (assembly GCA_004320125.1). Taxonomy (NCBI): domain Eukaryota; kingdom Metazoa; phylum Chordata; class Aves; order Charadriiformes; family Scolopacidae; genus Scolopax; species Scolopax mira. The sequence goes on along the minus strand of BJBW01001068.1, from coordinate 348,070 downwards.
ATTAATTATTCTTAGTGCTGCCGGAGATCATCTTGTCCAACAGCCCCACTCACTCCAGGTTCTGTTTATGCTTCTGGTGGTTGGACAACCTGTGTAGTCTGGGTGACGCTGCTGGGGCCACACTCAGAGCTGGGGGGGGCGTGTTACATGTTACAGGACAGGTCCCCCCTCTCCTTGGGTGCTGCTGGTGTGTCTGCAGAGTGACCACCATCAAGGAGGGCGGTTTTACTCCATGACATGGTTGTCTTAAAGTGTGAGCAGAAGTGCCCATGCAGAAGTCTTGGCTCTGAAGCCAGGCGTGGACTGGGAGCAGACTAACTGGCAGTCGTGCTTCTGTGCGGTGACTGGTTTCTATGGCAGCCCTGGGGTCTATTTGCAGTAATTCCTGACCTGAAAACCAGAGTATATGCTTGTTACATCAGGTGTGGAAGGGCAGGGATGCTTTTGTTCTCCCTGGGGAGGATAAAGGATAGAAGGACAGCTTGCAGAAATGACAAGTCACTGGGAAGCCTGGTCTCCCCGCTGCTGGGGGTGAGGGCTGCCCGTGTGCCTGTAAGTGCTGTGGTCCTGTGAGCCTTGCTGTGATCCCACTTCGCAGTACTTCCTGGGGCCAGCGTGGAGGCACGGAGCAAACAGAAGGTACTGGGCTGAGGGACCCAGCAGTCTGAGCTGTGAAGAGGTGAGGGAGCTGGGGGCGGGGGGCAGCAGCACCTCTCCTTGCCTCTCTCCCTTGGGCTCCATGACCTGCTTGTGTCCTGGGATGCGGCTGCACACGCTGCCAGACCTTCCCCTCCACCTGCTGATCCGGATTATTCAACGCGCTGCTCATTGTGGTTGTTCGGGCTTCTCCTTGCCATCCTTCTTCACCAGGGGGAGGGCTGACGGCTGTGTGTAAACATGATGTGGTTGGAAATGATAAATGTCAGTCTTAGATTTTTCTGCTACTGCTGTGACTCCTCTCTTCTGAGAGTACCTGGGCGAATTTGCCAGCTTTGGAAGTCGGAGTTTGGCAAGCATGTATGGGAAGAGAGAATGTTGTTGATTTCTCTTTCAAAGAGCTTAAGATCCTAAACTGACTTTAGTTTCTGACAGACCAGCTGTGAAAGTGACCTCTGCCTGTTGTCCTGTGTCAACCCACATCTCATAAGGCCGCTTATTATAGTGGTGTAAAAGGAGGTGGAAGAGATTCTGATGTACCAGCTCTGTCCTGCAATCAAAATGAAAACAGGTGGCTTTTGAGAAGTTCATTTATTTAGTTTCAGGGAATAAAATGCATAGAGTTCAACTTGCTGTCATTTTGGTATTGAGGTTTCAGAATACCCAAGTCTATTCCAGCATGCAATTAAAGCCTAACAAACTATCCTATCCAGCCTTTGTTGGCACTAACCTCTCTTTCCACTGGAATTGGTGGCATTTTTTAAATGCGCTTGTGAAGGATTAGCCTGTTCTGCTTATTTCACAAGACACTTATGTTTTAGTTTGTTTGCCAGTCCAAGCCAAGGAAACTTATGTCTGCAGCATTCCTTGCAGGTACCCTGAGGGTTTGAGTCCGATCTGAATTGGAAATTCCTGCATAAGCAGGGTAATGGAGAGGATCAATACAGTTTCTTGGTGACAACTAGAGAACTTGGGTTCTGAACACCCTGAGAATGGCTGCATCAAACTTGCTTGGCTTGTGAGCACTAAAGTAGTGCAGAAATGGATTCCTCTTGTTTACACGTGGGAGCTTGTAGCAAGTTGAATCTATTCTGGCATGAAATATAAATGTTTAGCAGGATGTGCAGCATTCAAATATTGGATTTTTATCATATTTGCATAATCATATTATATTTTCACATGCAAAACCATTCCAGAGTCAACTGCTGCCAGGGACAAAGAAGAAGGTAGAAACAGATCAATGTCAAGCAGAGTGGGTGTCAGAATGTCTTGGCTTAAGTGATTTCTTACTGTGATGTTAAAGGTCTGTCATGGCTCTGGTTTTGGGGGGCTCAGCCGTGATAGAAGAACCTCTTGCTTTAAGGACGAACAAGAGAGACCTCAGCACTGAACCAGCCGTTTGCTGCAGTGAGGTCACTATCTTTTTTGATCGATCTTGTGCTTTCGGGGCACTGTGCCTGGGCAACTGGGATGAGTGCACTTGTTTTGGAGACTGACTGATGGTAATTGGGTAGTCACCTAAAACAAAAGCTGTATCTGTGTCACCACAACACAAAGGGTAATTAATTGGAGAGTCACTTCTCGCCATGTACAAACAGTTGGGAGGGACGTTCGGGTTGGACAGTTGAGGAAGGTGTCAGATCTATTGGCACCTGTAGGTTATGCAAGCCCTGTTTTTCCGAATGCTGTAGAAAGACCAGAACTGGTTTCAGAGCCTTTTTTAACAACAGAAATATCCACACTGTGACATAAGAAGTGTCATGCAAGCCCTGGGGTATGCTGCCCAATTCACAACCAGAAAATAGATACCCTGGAGTTTTGGACTTTTCTGTCTTCCTTTGTGCTTGTGTTAGTTATGCATGAAGAAGATCAAGGTTTTTGTGTTTCCTGTACTTTCCAGAGTAAATTCCACACCAGCTCACATGGGGTTTACAGCACTTGGGGTTTATGCTGTATGCAAATGTATGACCAGAATTTAGCCTGACAGAAAGGCATCGATTTGTTTCAGAACTATGTAGGTAAAGAGTGGTGCTAAAATATCCTTTTGTGCTGTGAGTCAGTTCCAGACAGAAATCTCCCTGAAATTCCAACCTGTTGCAGAAGCAAACCCTGCTTGAAGTTTGAGCGTTTTTCATCACCCTCTCGTAAAGGCTACGCCAGGCAGGTAAATTTTGCATTAGGTGTGGTTCAGTGCACAAAACCTGTAACACCACCTGGCAGAGCAGTCACAATCTCCAGCTGCCTTCTCTTCTTCCACATTAAATTCGAAACTCCACAAACAAACCTTGTATGAAACCCCGCTGGTAGAAAACCGAGTGCTCTCAGAGAGCTGCCTTCTCTGGCTCTGCAGATGCTGTTCTTTTCCCTATGAAAAGAGGCAGCCTCTTCTGTAGCTGGTACCTGGGATCCTGAGACCTTCTGAGCACCCTTTGCCAGAACTTTTCTGCCCAATTCTGTTAGTGTAGGTCATGCCTTGTCTCAAGGATGGCTCACACCATATATACAGGTGTAATTAAATGGGTTATTGAAGGAGTAATTTCCTATCACAGTTGCATAAAAGGTGCCTAGGAGTTGGAGGGCACCAGGGCCACAGGACAAATCCAGCTAAGCCACTCGGCGATGAAAAGGTTGGGATCTGGTAGGCCACTTGAGTGCAGTGAATCGCTTCATTTCACACAGATTTACTTGTGCTTGGGGAAGAGAAGGAGGGGCATTACTCAGAGCAATTTATAGCTTCAGAACTGAAGATTTTTTTCTTTTTTCTCCTCCCTCCAACAGAGCTCCTGAAATCATCCTGGGGTTACCGTTCTGTGAGGCCATCGACATGTGGTCCCTGGGCTGTGTGATTGCTGAGCTGTTTCTGGGCTGGCCTCTGTACCCAGGAGCATCGGAGTATGATCAGGTGAGATTGCAGAGAGTACGGGGTGTTCAAATAAAACCACAACTGTCTGTGTCCGGACCCCCTGAACCCAGTGTATCCTCCCTCAGATTGCACCTAGTACAAATCACTGTTGTCTGTCATCCTGAGTTCGTTTTCTGTGATGTTCCCATCGCCCGTCTGTCTCTGCTGTACAGGAGAGCAGAGAGTTCTCTGTGTTTTAGCTGGAGTTGAATGGAGTTATCCAATATATAGCGTCAATTTATGGTTAACCTCCTATGGTTAACAAGCCCAAAAGCTGTTGAAATACCTTCCTGTCAAAACAGAAGTGAGGTGTGTGTCCTGGCGTGAAACGCCCTCTGTAATTTCACCATGAGGGCAGTGTTCCCTGTGGAGACAGAGCGAGCCTGTCATTCCTGGCCTGTTAATACCCACAGCAGCCCTCATTTCTCATGCAAAGTGTGAGCCCCAAGCTGTCTCTGAAATACAAGGGCAAGAGCCTGAAAATGGCATCTTGAACTAATTAGTTCTTTCCGTGGATACATAGCATTATTACCTGGGCTAGTCAGTGCCTATAAAAGGACAAGAAGTCTGTAAAAAGAGTTACCTTTTGAAGGGTAACTTTTCCACTGTAGCTTTTATGATGGTATCTTGTTACCATGCTTGGTATAGTTTTCCTTATGTGATCAAGTACATGAAAACTTACTAAGCTTGAAAACTTACTTGTGTTGTCTCTTCCCAGCACTGTAAATTTCCAAAGGAAACAGAGTGATACCTTACTGAGCGCAATGAGTTAGAAAATAACTGAGGTAGGGCATGGTGGTTTCCTTGCACCCTGGGTTTTGTGTAATTCTGAGAACCTTATCTAGTCATGTAGGTGGGTGGGGAGGAGCTGCTTTTTCCATTGCTTAATCGACAGGATTTTGCAGCCCTTTGTGGGGCGGTGTGAGGTGTGACTTCATGTGGTTGATTGTGATATCTGAATTGCCCTTGAAAACTAGGGATGACTTGCTGTTGTGTTTTCTGAGATTCTGCAGCAGCAAGTAAAAACTCAGGGAGAACTTGTGAGACAGCTTCTCCAGGATTGAGTTTGTGCATTGAGATGGGATTTGCAGTTATTTTTAAGCGCCCTTTGGTTGTATAGCAAGAGTTATGTCTCATACAAGTAGCAGAACTCTCAGCTGAAGTGTTGTGTAGATACAGAAATACTCACCTGCAGACTTTTTGGGGTGTAAATGAGTAAATGGAGTTGTACAGGGCACAAGGAGAGGAGGGCCCTGCAGGGCTCAGCTGTTTCAGTGCAGTGGAATAGCAGGAGTTTTGCAAATAAGAAATGAGACGTGCCAACGGACATATAATTGGTAAAAGTTACTTTAATGCTGTGCTTCCAGTCCTCGTTTTATGAATCAGACTTATCAGGGGTTTTTTCTTAAACTTTTAAAGAGATTCCTTTAAGGGGAGAGTCATGACAAAGGCAATGCCGCGTTTCTCACCTACATCTTGAGAGCAAATAGCAATTGGACAATGTTTGGAATGTTTTATTAAAAAGCTTATCACTGAACTTTTTCATTACTTGCTATTTTCTTTCCTTTTGAGCGTACTTTTTTATTTGTTAGGCCTTATGTTAGTGTCTTATTGATACAGGTATTCAGGTGGATTTTCCAAAATTCCGAACCTTTTTTATTACATGTAAAGTGTATTCAATGTTTTTAAAGATGTAAGAGTCTGATGGTACTAGAGGTTTATTTTTACTTTCTTCGTCAGCAAGAGCTTTGCCATGACTTCATTCTCAAACTGTGTGCCCAGAGTGTATGTACCCAGTCACAGCAATGTTGCTTGGCTGCTTATGGCTTTAATTATATACACACATGTGATAACTTCTGTGCTATTTTTCTCTCAAAATGTGTAATTCTTACATTGCTGACATTAAAGACAATTGGTGTGACTTCACCCACGACTCAAAAGCTCACAGCCTGCTCCCATACGCTTGGGCAAAATTTAAATATGTCCGTCTTATTTTACGGAAATAAAACATAAAATTTCTGTAGATAATACAACTGAAAAAGTGTCCTTATAGATACTTGAGAGTCCCTTTAATTTTGCAGTTTCAGTTATCTGGCAATTCTTTATTTACAGGTTATTTCCTACTCACTGTGAACAACCTGGCCGATAATTACTCCATTGGCTATGAGTTCTTTATTTTGGGAACTCATTCTGTTCATTTTCTTTCCTAGATTCGTTATATTTCACAAACTCAAGGCCTTCCAGCGGAGTATCTTCTCAGTGCAGGAACGAAAACAAGCAGGTTTTTTAACAGGGATCCAAATTTGGGATATCCACTGTGGAGGCTAAAGGTACGTCTCTCGTAATTCCCAGTTCTGTTTGTTCATGGAGGACTGGATATAAATTCACACCTAGTTTTAGTATACTGCGAAAACATTCTGGGTGAAGACTGTATTTGAAATGCCATTTAAATATAGCTGATTTGTGTATTTTATTTCAGAAATTGGTGCTCATCTGACAATACCAGCTGTGCATGATAGTACCAGCACAGAGTGGGTGTTAAAGTCATTGAGATAATGGTTACTTATTATGGCCTGCTTAGTCTTGGGGAAGTATGTCATCTTGTTGTCAATTTCTGACGATACGATGAGTAAAAGGGGGGGTATTTCATGATGGTCTTTGTTAGTTTAACAGAAATCTGTACATGTATTGGCAGAAGACAGGAAAGAATCAGATGTGCCCTTGATTTGCCTTTAAAGCTGAGCAGCAAAATGAAAGGGATTTTGCCTTTCTTCTTCTTTGTGAAGGAGGAATTTAAAATATTTATAGCCTGTTCTCTTCCTAAATCAGAAACTTTCAGTTCTTCTGTATAATGCACTACCTAACAAAGCCTTGAAATGAAGTCATCCTGCTCTTAATTGAGCTTTGCAGCAATGAATGATCTTTCCATAGAGGAAATGAGATCCCATGGCTGGTTTGGTTTGACCTATTGGCATGTGGTTTGTCTTAAAGCAGGCAGAAGATCGCCTGGCTTGGCTCTTTCTTGATGCTTTTTCTTTATTGGTGTGTGATGTCTCCATTTATTAACAAATACTTTCTTTTGTAGACCCCAGAAGAACATGAGTTGGAGACAGGAATAAAATCAAAAGAAGCTCGGAAATACATATTCAACTGTTTGGATGATATGGCGCAGGTGAGTGGAGGTCTTGTAACATGCAGGTAACTATCTTGTTAATTACATACGTTGATAACTATCTTATTAATTACATATGTTACCGGAATTCCTAAAAATGAGACTCCTGTGCTGGAGCAGTCTCTCCTTCCCATGCTGTTGAGAACGCTGGTGTAGGTTTGCCACGGTGCCAGTTTGCATCAGAAATCACTTATGAAAGACTATCAGAATGTTAATTATGAAGCTGTTAGAAATGCCTACTTTTTTCTTAGGCTCTGATCTGGTAGGTGCAACAAGGCTGCTCAGCCTCTTACCACCAGAAGTAGCCAAGCAGTAGGGATCTGAGTGCCTCCAGACGTGTTTATAGGATTAGGCCTCTTATTGGACTTTGGGAATTATTGACAGGAACTACAGATCATTCTGTTTTTTAATTCTGAGTGGTTTTAAGATCGTGAGGCATTGAATCTTAAGTACATTGGTCTCAATTTTCTGTTGCTTTTGTAGCTGTTGCCATCACTTTACATCTGTGCAGAGACTGCAGAATGTTGTTGTTCTGGTTTGCTGGTCCCTTACAGTCCCTCCCAAAATAAGGACATATCATCAAGGCAGTGGGAAATGGAGCCTGGGTAATATCTGTTGAACAGCCCGATTTCATATGGAGATGAGAATTCCATGTATCAGTTTGGCTTCCTTTTACAGAACAAGCAAGGGAAAGGTGCTGTGTTAGTGCTGCAGTGCCTAAAACCAAGCTGTCTAAGAGACAAATGCTTAATAAATATTTCTGTGTGATGTGAAATTACTGAATTGTTAGGTAGCAATTAATGTGATGTTTGTGTGAACTACTCTCATTTTATTTTCAAGGTGAATATGTCTACGGACTTAGAAGGGACTGACATGTTGGCAGAGAAGGCTGACCGAAGGGAATATATTGATTTGTTGAAGAAAATGTTGACAATTGATGCAGATAAGAGAATTACTCCACTGAAGACTTTGAACCATCCATTTGTTACAATGACACACCTACTGGATTTCCCACACAGTAATCAGTAAGATTCCTTAGATTTCTTGTTTTGTTTTACGAGTTTATTGGAAACACAGGATGGCACTCTTCTGCAGTTTCTGGATGATCTGAAGACAGCAATGGCAGGTGTAAGGAATGGAATGTTCATAAGCCTCCATTTCGCGTTTGTAGAACATTCTTTGTTGGTTTAAGGGGAAGAACCTGAACCTAAAGACATGCATAAAGTTGAGAATCTGTCATGTCTCTGTACTGGTTTTACAAATCTGATTTTTCTTCTGTCATTCTGTTTCAGTGTGAAATCCTGCTTTCAGAATATGGAGATCTGCAAGCGAAGAGTTAATATGTATGATACAGTGAATCAGATCAAGAGCCCATTCACAACTCATGTCGCTCCTAATACAAGCACAAATCTGACAATGAGCTTTAACAACCAGCTCAATACAGTACACAATCAGGTATAGCATCTTTTAGCTGTTTTATGCTAATCAAAGAAATTAAATAGTCTAATTTTGTGGTTTCAGGCCAAATCCTGTTCTGCAAAATACTGTATTTAAATTGCTCTCTGGAATTTTTAGTCTGGTTTTGAAATTTAATTTTCCAAAGTTCAGGCCAAGGCAGTCTCTTTACTTGACCTAATCATACTTGCTTGTCAGTTCAGCAACATAAGTAAAGTTGGTGCAATTCATCTTATTTCTCCTACGTTGTCTTGTGCCTTTTACCTGAAACCTTCTCTTGATGCTTCCTTCACAGTATGTTCTTGTTGTTTGTTTTATAACAAGTATGAGTGATAAATCTGATTTTTTTTTTTTTTTTTTTTTTACTCTAGGCCAGTGTATTGGCCTCCAACTCTACTGCTGCTGCTGCTACTCTTTCCCTGGGGAACTCGGAGGTCTCGCTGCTGAACTACCAGTCTGCGTTGTACCCGTCCTCGGCGGCGCCCGTGGCAGGGGTGGCACAGCAGAGTGTTTCCCTGCAGCCTGGAACCACACAGATCTGCACCCAGACCGACCCCTTCCAGCAAACCTTCATTGTTTGTCCCCCTGCTTTTCAAAGTAAGCAGAAAAACCCTCAGGGTGGTGCTGTGGTTTCAATCAGGTAGAAGCGAGAAGTTGTAAATCACACTAAACTGAAAAAGTACAAAAGACCCCTCTGCGCATGTCACGGCACTCTCGCGTCAGATGGAAGTGCGGAACCAGGTCAGACACGTGTAGACAGTTTGGTTCCCTTCCAGGTCAGGCTTGAGCAGGTGATAGTGTCTTCCCTGCCCAGGTTGCAGTCGTCTTCTGGTTGTTCAACCAGTTTTTCCCCCCAAACCGAACCCAGCAGCATTCCTCAGAAAGCAGTGAGCAGAGGAGCCAGGCTTATCTCGGAATAAGAATGTGTAGCACAGTGTTTTGGATGAAGGAACGTCTGGTCTCTGTGTCTCATCTCACGAGCACTGAGGCAGCTGGCAACAGATTGTCACAGATCGCAAATGCGTGAGGGTAGCACAAGCCCAGCTCTATTAATCCTGGAAGTTCTCTATTTATGCTTATATCTGGATTGTGTTTGTACGGAGCATTATATATGAAATGGCAACTGATAGCATAAGGTTTGAGCTTGGAACCTGGTCTCAAGCGACATAGAATTCAATGTCTGTGTTACCCATGTTTCTGAAAACAGGACCGTGGAGTTCAGCAGAGCCAGGCTTTTAGGGACCAGTTGTCCATCGCCGCCCTTCAGCGCACTGGGGCTCTGGGAGTATTTACTTTGGCTGGTGTTTTATTAATATATTTTTGTCCAAGGGAACATCTTTTCTTTTTCTGCATCTGACTCTGTGTTCTGCCCTTACCTGGTAGGAGATTCATTTTGGAAAGAAATGAAAAGAACAGAATAACAATAATAAAGCAGCAGCTTAGTGGTGATGTGTTCTTGTCCTCTGCAGCTGGGCTTCAGGCCACTACGAAGCATTCTGGGTTCCCAGTAAGGATGGAGAATGCTGTCCCCATTGTACCGCAGGCACCGGCAGCGCAGCCACTGCAGATCCAGTCTGGAGTCCTCACGCAGGTAAAAAAAAAAAAAAAAAAAAAAAAAAAAACACAAAACCAAACAAAAACCTCATACTCAACCCCTCCCCCAGAGTTAACTGTAATTCCTACCCCATGCGGGGTGAGTGGGGGGGGTTCTCAGAGCACTGAAGGGTTAAATGCAGATAATTCTAAGACAATTTTTTCTTGTCTAATTTTGATTTCTGGAATATTTAAAGTCTAAACTATTTTGTCATGAGCCTCCCTGGCTTTAGGAGTTTGATTTAATAATGGGAATAAATATGTAGTTGTCAGCTGCTAAAAACAGACTATTTTTTCCTGGGTGTGCGCTGCCCTACGGATAGCGCTGTATGCTTGTGCCTACACTTTAAAAATGTGGCAGCAAATTTTAGAAGAAATAATTTCTGGGAGAAGCGAGATCCCAGTAAGCAGAAGTGGCAACACAGATTAGTCATGTTAAAATTTTATCTTTAAATCAACAAAATTATTTCTGAATCCTCAGTTACTTACATTGTTAGTGTGAATCAATGTGTGGCAATGACACGTCTATTTCTGTTGTTTGCAGTTTAAACAATATGGAGTAGCAATATTCACAAATAATCCTAAAAAACAATATTTTAAACATTAGTAATGTGTTGTAAATTGAAACAATTTTTATTTCCAAAAAATAATGCTTTACTGTATAGTGAATGCCCGGTGATTCACAGGTTTTGTTCACTGACAAGTTGTAATTGCCTTTATAATTAAGTGCACTTTTATTTATTTGCATAGTTTTTGTTTCTGCTGACATTAACACAGACTTTAGTAGTTTTACTCTCCAGCCAGTATATTGTACCTGACCTACTTGTAGAGGAATAATTTTTAGATTGTTCAGTGCAAATAATTTTGGTGGCATTGTGTTATCTCTGGTTGGTTTAGCATCATTACACAGGTAATGGTACCCCACAAGCAGAATGTGCTTGAGGGAGGCCCGCCTGAACCCTGCTCTTCCTGAGAGTACAAATTGTACACTAAATCTGTTTTTAATTAGACATTTGATGGACTTGTTAGTTTCACCACAGATAGCTTTGTTCTTTCACGACGCAAAAGACCCACCATGCCTTCTATGAAATCCCTTAGTTTACCTGTTCCCAGGAGTTCTGTGTGTGAACATGGGGGTGCAGCTGTGTTGGGGCGTAGGGCAGGGTGTGTGTAACTGGCTCCCTGGGACCCACTGAAGTATCAGTAGCTGAACACTATCTCATTTGTACTTTTTTACCGTGTCACTGGAGAGCTCCCGTTCCCCGTGTTCCCCTCAGGGAAGCACTCGGAGGAGGGTGCCCAGAGGGGCTGGGTGTTGGTCTCGCCATGTCCGTTACAGTTCTGGAGTCTGCTCAAGCTCGTTGAGTGCCAGCGAGGTGAAACCTCCTCTGGCCCTATTGCTGAACCCACTTGTCCTGCCTCGGTACCTGTGTTTCACTCACTGCCTGATCTACGTTTCAGGGAAGCTGTACACCACTAATGGTAGCAACTCTTCATCCTCAAGTAGCCACCATCACGCCGCAGTATGCGGTGCCCTTTACTCTGAACTGCGCAGCCGGCCGGCCAGCGCTAGTAGAACAGACGGCTGCAGTACTGGTAATTGCTCCCTTGATTGTGTTCACTAACTGAGTTTTTGTTTTAACTTAGACTTGCAGAGGGCATGGAAGCATGTGCCATCTTGTGGCTGTGTTCTTGCTACATCTTAATGTCTCGTTGTTTTCCTCCCCAACATTGCTGAAGCACTGTCTGACTCTGACGTTTAGTGTGGCTCTGTAAAGAATCCACATCCATTGACTATTACTTTTTACTAGCCTAGTATTATAAAGCTCTTCTAAGCTTTACTATAGAAGAGTTGTAATTGTTCTTGTTCTTCGCTTACTGTCCTTACCTTTGCCTTTTGATTACTGAATACAAAGAAATCAGTCTTTAGCTTGACTCTGCTACAGGTACCTGGATGGCCAGAATTTGAACTACTTGTCAAGTTAGCTCCATATTTTGTTTTCAACACGTGTAAAGCTGCTTTGCATGTAGAAATGTTTCAGGTCATTAATCACAGGCTAAAATCTCTAATGATAGCAAATCCTTTAACGTATTGCTTTAGCAGTCAATTTCTCTTAACCTCTGTTGAACGTACGTTGACAATGATTTTTCTGGCCTTTTGTTATTTTTAGCCAATTGCAGGTAGCTCGCTTCATCCAGATAAAGATATCCCTCTTCACAGATACTTTCAGTTCATAGGTATTTCTTGGTTGAAATTAAAGGTGAGCTCTAGTATCCAAAATGGCAATAGCTAGCTTTTAGGTGATTTGGAACAATTTTTAAAAAGGATGGGGAAAAGGATTAAACGCACCTTTAAGAAGCATATGTTTTCAAAATTGTTCTCTTCTGTACTCACTTGGCACCTGCATCAGAGCAACTTTGCAAGTGCCACAAAGAAGTCATTGTAAAACTCCAGAATCAGATCAGTGAAGCGTATGACAACATCGCAGTGCACTTAAGTGCTGGTTTCCTCACGTGTCTTTCAAAGCACATTCCATTATGTGAACCATGTTGTTTCTTGTGGCTTTAAAGTGGTAGTTTGAGTGTCGTTTTTTTCCAAGAGTGAGACCTCTGCTGAAGTGGAATTTGCTCAAGTCATACCTGTACTGAAATTCAGCCCTGCTCCTTTGAGCTTCTCCGACACAATTAATGCTCCCAGTTCCCTTCTGAGGATGGGGAGGCAGGAGAGGGGGGGTCTTCTGGGTCATGGCTCTTGGCTAAACTGACCCAAGGACGGGGCTCCTTCCCCCCTCTGGGGGTTTGGTTGCTGAAAGGCTGCCATCGAGGTTCTGAAAACGGCAGGGGTGACTAGCAGAGCTCGGGAGGCAAGCAAGTGGTTAGTGGTTTTTTCAAAGTACATTTGGGCTTTTGATTCAACAGGCAAATTTGTGTGTGTGCAGTGGGCTTGGTGTCAGCTCCCCCCATACCGCAGCGGGGATCAGACCCGCTGCTCCAGACTCTGAGCTGGTTTCTGGGTTTCTCTGGGGGACTGACTATTTCTGTTTGGATTCTGGGAGCCTTTGGCGTGAATTTGCTCACCTTTAGTGCTTCCGACACTTCTCCCCTGCTGCTTCCCCTGAGTTTGCATTAGCCATTTGCTGAGCTTTGCATATTTTTGTCCTTCCTCTGTCAAAACAGTTCGTCGCTTGGAAGGCCCGATTTCTGCCTCTCATTGGGAATTTATATCTTGCTGTATTAAACTCTCTGCTTTGTCTTGTGCAGGTGTTGGCTTTTGGAAAGACGCATGGTGTGACTTTTAACATATTTCTCTTTTTTTTTTTTTTAATATTATTACTATTCCGCTTATGTTGGCAGAGGTTTTAGCAGTTCTCTGCTTTGAAGGCTTCTTGTTTGGAACCGGTATTTGTAAGAAGTGGATCTGTTACTTGCAGAAATACTTTATTTAAAGCAGCGGGTGTTTATGGTTTTGCAGTTTGAACTGCAAGAAAGAGATACAAGTTTTCAAAATCACAGAAATATTGTACTGACAAATTTATTTTGTGGTTTTGTTGTTTTTTTCCAGAAAAAAATGTGTTTTGTCAATTTGGATAGAAACATTAATAATATTAATGAATTGAAAATTTCTTCACATATCTCCCTTGTAACTAAATGTTTCTCTCAGAGTGGCTTTCCTTAAATACGTTTGTTGAGATGGGGTGAATTTCCCTAATAATAACAACAGTGTCTCAGCTCTCCCACTCTGAGCCCTGTAAAGCTGAAAATCAGAAAGGACCAAATTGGCTGCACATTTTGGGGTCCTTTAGCAGAGCAGTGTGCGTGAACTCACACACAGAAGGTTCCCATGGCTCGCACTGCAGCTGGCCGTACAGTCCGCAGTGCGGTATTAACGCTCTTTTCCCCAGGGGACATCTGTGACACAAAAGATTAGCAAAGCATCAGGGGAAGTTGTTTCCCTGGTTCTCTCACTGAACCGAGACCTTCTGAGAAGGTGCAATGACATGCCGTTATCTCTGCAAGCTAACAATCCGCACCAGTGCATTTATTGCTTGGAACAATCTCTCCACACGGGTGGGAGCTGAAGTGAGTTGAACTCCTGTATGTGTTTGCTGTTTTGCAGCAGGCCTGGCCTGGGGGCACCCAGCAGATCCTGCTTCCTTCCACCTGGCAGCAGCTCCCGGGGGTTGCTTTGCACAACTCCGTCCAGCCGGCGGCAGTGATCCCGGAGACCATCGGCGGCAGCCAGCAGCTGGACTGGAGGTAGGGACTGCGCGGGGTCCAGCTCCGCGCTGTCGCAGCACCGCCTGCAGCGCAGGGAATTTCCTCTTTCCCCTTAAAGTTACACCGGGGCTCGGTGCTGCTTGCTGTGTCTGCAGTGTAATCATGGGATTTGGGTCTCTTTCTTTTTTCCTGCCCCAGGAACGCCCATTCCCATGGAAATCAGTACAGCACTCTGATGCAGCAGCCCTCGCTGCTGACCAACCATGTGACGTTGGCCACAGCGCAGCCCCTCAATGTCGGGGTTGCCCATGTTGTCAGGCAGCAGCAGAACAGCAATGCTCCAGCCAAGAAGAACAAGCAGCCAGCACCAAGCGCAGCCAAGTAAGGCTTCTCTTCCCTTCCCAGCCCCAGAGATGGGGTGCCTTTTTGTGGAAAACTGATCTGATCACAGAGGTGTTGTCTGCGAACTTCTTAATGTGCTACAGTTGCTGTTAAAGATGCTGTTAAAGACGTGGAAAAAGTGTCTGTAGTGTAGTCACTGAAAAGTCTAATTTCAGTGAGAGTGCAAGGAACATAGTTGACCATGTGCTTTAATGGTCAAAGGGAGGTTTTACACATTGAAGATGTGTTGGTGCCATAGTGACAGATACAAATGACAGAATTGATATCTGTCCAACAAGGGGTAGCAGGTTTCTGGCAGTGTCCAGATGAATCCATCCTGTTCAGAGCATCACTTGGTCCCTTCTGGATGCATTCTGTGGTGCTCTCCTGTGTGAGTGTCTGTGCTGAGCTTCTCTTTGTGCATTTCAATATGTTTCTTCTGGCTGTTCTCAGTGCTGGTGCTGGTTTGTCAGCTCGTGCTGATACATAGCCAAACACTGCTTTGGTTTTCCCTCAGGCCCAGCTCAACACTAGAGACTGTGCCCTCGCAAGTTTACTCACTTATTGGGAGCAGCCCCCTGCGCTCCACCTCCTCCTCCTCCAACGTGCTCGTGCCAGTGCAGGAGCAGCACCAGCCCATCGTGATCCCAGACACTCCGAGCCCCCCCGTCAGTGTCATCACCATCCGCAGCGACACTGATGAGGAAGAGGACAGCAAATACAAACCTGCCAGGTAGGTAGTACATTTAGGCAGGTGGCACTGATCTGTCTGGAGCTCAGCCCGAGCATCAAGGGGAGTGGAGAACACTTCATGCAAAGCCCTGTCTGGGCTAAGGAGCACTGCATAAGACAGAAAATTCTGCATCTTCTCCGCTGTGCTGTTTGAGTCTCTAATTAGAATTTCATCTGACAAGGAGGGAGGGTGTGAGATCCCAAAGAGAGATCCTGGATCTTGTGATAAAAGCGAGAATGTTCCCCGTTTTGGTGGTTTGTTTTTTTTTCCCCACAGTTTGGGTATGAAGCAGAGATCCAATGTCATCAGCTACGTTACTGTTAATGACTCCCCGGATTCTGACTCCTCCCTGAGCAGCCCCTATGCTGCAGACCCGCTCTCCTCTCTCAGGAGCACTGGTGCTGCCCTGGAGCTGCCGAGCAGTGGGGCACCTGACAGCTCCAGCTCTCGCACCATCATCGTGCCACCACTGAAAACACAGCTCAATGACTGCGTTGTAGCTACCCAGGCTTCAGGTGGGTGTGCTCTCGGAGGTTACCGCACTCAGCAGTTCTTGCCAAGGCTTATCCCCAGCAGCATTGTCCTCATGGTTTTGGACCACGCATGGGGACTCCAGCAGCTCTAGGTTTCATGGCTGCTGTTGAGAGTGCAAGCCTTGGTCTGTTTTCAGTTTCCTTGGTAGATTTACTTTTTGTGTATGCTTAGCTGCATTTAGAAAGATCTGTACAAATTCCTAATGATTTCTTGTACAATTAAATTTTAAATCATAATTGAAGAAAAGACTCTGTTACAGAAGTAGTCCCTGTGTGTTCTTTGGTTACAAAACCAGTTATCATAGTGCATGGCATGTGAAGGGGAAGAATGGACTAAGGTTTTGAAATCTTTCAGGCATCCTGAGCAGCACCAGTAAGACCAAGCCGGTGGCCTCTGTGAGCGGGCAGTCGTCGGGATGCTGTATAACACCCACCGGGTACCGCTCGCATCGCGTGGTGACAAACGGTGTGCAGCCTCTCAATCTCAGCCAGGTGAGCACCAATGCCTCTCATGACCTTTGAACATGGTGCTTTAGAAACACTGTGCTGTATGGCAGGGGTGTGCAAGAGGATCAATATCTGCTGCCTCGTTAATTCTTTGAAGCAGATTCTGTCCTGTGGCTGTGCAGGGAAGGGTAGACTCTGTGAGGAGTATAGGTGAAGTTTCCCAAGGCAAAGAATTTGTTCCTGCACCAGAGTGCTAGAGAAGAATGTGTGGTTATGTCAAGATTCTTTCTTTGTCACACCTGAGGACAGCCACTAACTTTATTCACTTCTTCTCCCTGCAGAACCAGCAGACAACTGTGCTTGCCTCACAGGAGAGAAGTGGAAATGCTGTCCCCCGCAGGCAGCAAGCTTACGTGGCTCCCCTCACCTCAACTATTTCTCAGGCTCCCTACACGTTCCAGCACAGCAGCCCGGTGCATCCCCACCTGGCAGCAGCCACAGCAAACGCCCACCTGCCCAGCCAGCCACACATGTACACGTACGCACCAACCACCGCCGCCACGCTGGGCTCCACCACCTCCATCGCCCACCTCTTCTCCCCTCAGGGCTCGTCGCGACACACCACCTACGCTGCCCACCCCAGCACGCTCGTCCACCAGGTCCCTGTCAGCGTTGGTCCGAGCCTGCTGACCTCAGCAAATGTTCCGCCTGCCCAGTACCAACACCAGTTTGCTCCCCAGTCCTATATTGGTGCTTCCAGAGGATCTGCTATTTACACTGGATATCCACTGAGCCCTACAAAGATCAACCAGTACTCGTACTTGTAGTTCCCGGCAAAGCACTGTCCCACAATAGGCCTGAGAGATTGGAGAAGGATTTCAGGTGAAGCTTTACCTGGTAATGACTCACCTGGTGTTCATTTTCTCCATGATCGGGTTGTATGTTGTTCAGAAGCTCTAGTGAGTTCAGTCACTAACTGAGCAGCATGCTTCATTACCAGTATGAGGGTCACTAATTAGGTTTTTAAAATTTTACTTACTTTTTATAGATGCTTTTAAAAAGTTCATGGTCACATTTATTTAAAATTGTTCTGTTGTGCTAATCAAAAGGAGAGAGAAAATCAGTGTCTTGGAAGACAGATCCTGGTGACTTTTTTAACTTGTATAACAAAAAGACTAGCAGATTATATTTTAGCAGCTTGCACAAATCTATGTTGCCACTAAAAAAAATGTAATGCACGTTTATTCATTATGTTGCTGGGGCAGTTTTAAAATCAAGTTTAATATTTTAACATTTGTTCTCTAATTCACATTGTCTCTAACAAAATTGCTGTTTCTGCAAAAGCCATTACATCTCCATATAAGTTCCTATCAACATTTTGTTTACTTCTCCGCTTTGTTGAAGGACTGGTAGAGGCAGCTGCCTCATAGGAGCAACATTCTATATTCAGGAGTCTGTAAACCCTGAAATCTGCTTTGTTTTCTTGAAAAGTCTGTGTCCCCATAACACAGCTGAATTTTTTATTGCGTTCATTGCAGAATTCTTCTCAGTTTTCCAGACTGTAGTCCAGATCTCACTGTGTACCAGCTCAGCAGCTTGGGCAGGACGCTGTAGTCTCCAGGTGAGAGTGAGTAGTGCAGCTTTGCTCAAAAATTTGGTTTCTGCAGTTCAGTAGATGCTGGCCCTATAATGGAGCTGGATTCCTTCACAGAAGCACAGGGCTTTTCTTTCTTCTGTTTTTCTTAATATTTTTCCTCACATGATTCATTTAGGAGGGAGTTGAATTTGAAATACAATGAAACATCACTGTATTGATGTGTACAGCTTTTTATACTCCTGTGAGCGTATCCTCCTGGATATGTCAGCAGCTACTTTAAAGCGCTCTTAATAAGACTCGTATACAGTACATGCATGTAGGAATCGCAAAAGGTAAAAAAAAAGGAAAAAAAAAAAGAGAAAAAGAAAAAAGGAAAAAAATCCAGATTTTAAAGTTTATTACTGAATTTAAAACTATTTTAGAAGTTTTGTATTGGTGGTGTTTTAATATTTTACATAAAATGAAATATGTACATATTGATTAGAAAAATATAACAAGCAAAACTTCCTGCTAACCCCAAATGTTCTGTCTTTGTAATCAAAATGTGTAGTGATTATACTTGAACTCTGTACTTAGTGTTTGTCTAATTCTTAAACGTTCCTGGGGATGGAGTTGATGTATCCTTTGTATTTAAACCAAAATGAATGGGTTCGTGTTGGAATGTATGTGATCTAATGCAATGGTTAGAGCTCATCACTGTAGCACTGGGAAAGGAGCGGAGCTTGGGGCGAGGAAAGGATTCCTTCTGATTTGTTTTGCACAGGTGTGTGTGACGAAAAGTTGTCTGGTGTGTCCCCTCATTGTAGTGCCTTAACCGATGATGTAGTGTGACTAGAGTTTACAGTGCGCTTGCCTTAGGAGGGACCAGCAAGCCCCCGTCGAATTGAAGCAATTCACTGAGCTTTTCACAGCAAGAACAGCCGTATGTCGCATAGGTGCGTTGTTCTCGGTTTTAATGCTATCATAAAAAGCTACATTTTTGTTCAGAGTGAAGCGATGTTTCCTTAAAGCTTTTCCTTGAAATGGCACATGTACTGTTAGATGTCTGTCAGTGCATTTCGAATAAGGTAGTGCTGGGAATGCATTGGAATGTTTAGTCTAATATTGCAGAAGTGATTAAATATGTGCAATCACTTTTTATTAGATTAGTATGGCGTTACCTTCCCCCACGTTAATAGCAGACATTTCTTGTAAAATATTGCTAGCTTGGTGATAGGATATTTATACCAAAGAGAGCCTGCTGTAAAGCACATAATACCATTTAAAAGTTTTATAATGCTACTGCTAATGTGGAGTTGTTGGGAAGGTTTGTCAGCTGTAGCCCTAGTTAGTGTTCAGAGGAAATGCTCATTTTGGATAATCAGTGCAGTTTTTAAACTACTCTTTGTTTTCTTGAGTCCCTTGTACTAGGAATTATTTCTCATCTTCAGTACATAGATTAAGTATCTTGTCCAAGTGAATGATAAACTGGCCTGAGTGGTGGTATCACTGCAGCAATAAGAGGTTTTGGAAACCCTGAACCCCAGTTTCTGTGCCGTCCCAGTGGAGAAGAGGCCAGTTCTCTGACCAGTATGTGACAAGAACTGCAAAAGTAATTTCTGAAATTCCACTGCAAAAGTAAATTCTGAAACTATTGATAGAAGAAAGTCTGGACTGACCTGAAATGGCTGAACTGGTAAAGGTTTGGCATCTCTTTCAGTAGAGGGATCCAAGACTGGACTGGGCGGTCGCATTGGGCACGTTGTTGTTGGGTGTGGTTTTGGTGGGAGCAGTTCTGTGGGGGTGCAGGTACCATGGTCCTGCTGTGCCACGTCCCCGCGGTGGATGATGCTCTCTGCTGCTGTGGGCACTTTCTTGCTTTCTCTCGTGTGACATCGCTTGCGTTCAGTACGGCTCTGAGGTACCTCTTGGGGACAGAGTTGTGCTTTTCCATCCAAAGGCAGAACAAGCCTCCAGAATTAGTCCCTGTTTCATAAATAGTAGAGTGTTTTTTGTGAAGTCCTAACAGGAAAAAAAAGACCTTTAGCAAAATCTGCTAATAAGTTTGCAAAGAAATGTCCCATTTCCTCAATTTTAAGCAGATTAAAATGACCATTTGTCTTTGTAGTCCCTATTAGATAATCAAAACAAATCAAATGTATTCACAAAGCACAGTGTCATCTCTTTCACTCCCCACGTTCCCAAAAGTATTGGAACAAGGAGGATGAGATGGAAATGACATAGGTGAAATGAAACGTGCTTCGTTTCAAACAAGTCGTTGATTATTCTGAAACTCCTCTGTGATCCCAGGCATAATCCAAGGGAAGGGCCCCCTCCCCAGCAGGACCCGGCTTTCACCGGTGCTGGGATCTGGCTCTGACCAGCACTTGTTGCCCGATGTGAGTCGTTGTCTCTGCTCTAAGGAGACCCATTCTTTCTTCCCACGCCTACCCAGACTCCAAATCGGGTCAGAGAATTGACTGTCATTAGCAGAGCCACTACCCATATTTTAAAGAAATGTGCTATCTCTGGATAAGAATTGGAGTAATT
The DNA here is from genome assembly GCA_004320125.1 of Scolopax mira. Lineage (NCBI taxonomy): Eukaryota > Metazoa > Chordata > Aves > Charadriiformes > Scolopacidae > Scolopax > Scolopax mira. Next base: position 327,853 of record BJBW01001068.1, on the reverse strand, counting down.
TCATTCTTTTAAAACTAGTTTGGGATTCACCCTTTGAATATCTGATAGTGGTGGTCCCAGCTGGACCGGTCTGTCTGACCTGTGTTAGCCACCACAGAGGCGACTTCTGAGGCTTCCCGCTCAGCGCCTCGTTGATGGGATGCAGTAATTTACCTCTGACTCAGCAATTTCTTTTAATTCATGAAACTAAATTGCTTCTAAATGACAGGATTGGCACAGCCCTGCTTTCTTTTTTATTTAAACTCCTGAATGGTGCCGCATGTCCACATGGTTGTTTGTTGCTAAACTTTATATAATGTGTGATTTCAGATTCAGCTTGAAATATATCTATCTCACTACATGTAGCAGTACATTATATGTAATGTTAGTATTTCTGCTTGAATCCTTGATATTGCAATGGAATTCCTACTTTATTAAATGTATTTGATATGCTAGTTACTGTGTAAAATTAAACTTTCTTTTATGGTTGTGCTCTTCCTTTTTACAAGCCGCTAGATACAGGTAGTTTCTGACAATTACTGATCTATGTTTGTATTGCTGATGTACTTAGGGGGTATGTAAAAATCATTTTAACAAAAGAAATAGATATTTAAAAATTTAATACTAACTATATGGGAAAAGGGTCCATTGTGAAAACATAGTTTATCTTTGGATTCAATGTTTGTCTTTGGTTTTACAAAGTAGCTTGTATTTTAAGTATTTTCTACATAATATGGTAAAAAATGTAGAACAATTGCAATGCATCAATAAAAAGGGTTAATTTTCTGTACTCTATTCATTTGGTCACTCAGTCTGTTAAAGGGAGTGGAAAAGAGAGAGCCTCTGAGAGACAAAGAGTGAAGGGCTCTTCCCAGATGCCCTGTCCTCACAGCGGCAGTTGCAGAAGGAAATGTCTGCCAAGGCCCCGGCCTCGTGCGAGTCCCTGGCTGCGGGGGATACTCTGCACCCCCTATAGCAGCCCAGGGACCCCTGGACCCGGCAGCCTCCGTGCCCTGGCACAACCCAGAGCAAGTCCCGTGGGAGCAGGGCAAGAGACAAGAGACTAGTGTCTGCCCAAAGGTGACCCATCGCCGGGGTGGGCTGAGCTCCCAATGGTGCTTGGTGCCAGGGATGGGCTCATCCAATGGCCCCAAAAGCACTGAAGGCCGAGCGTCCATACCCTGGGCAGGCAGAGATGCACCCCGGCCTGCGGGTGAGCTGTGATTGCTGGCACCCCAGGACTCTGTCCAGTCTCCATGGCTGCAGGTGAAACACAGCAGGGAGGTGCTGGGATGAGTCCAAACCCTGCCAGCGCGGCAGCCTCCTCCGGTGCCCTGCGCCGTGCCAGCCCCGCGGGATGCAGGAGCACTAGATGGCACACTTGCCCCACGCACAGCACCGCACCCGGCACATGGATGTGGCCGAGCATTAGCCGTGCAGATCTGCAGTAGCAGAGCCATGGAAAACCACAGGCAATGGCTGGTCTGGCAGCACTGCCAGGAGTGGGTGGGACACGGGCACAGCTGCAGGCCTGGCTGCCCCTGGGCACAGCACTGCGGCCTCTGTCCCACTGCACCAGTGCCTGGCCCTGTCCCTTGGCCAGCACCAGGGTGCAAGATCTGCCATGCAGTTCCACACCAGCACTTGGGCAGCTTCAGGAGCCAGTGCTGAGCAAACAGCCGCCAAATGGCAGGCAGACAAGTTGCTGGTCCAGAAGGGCTCTGGGTGGGGGGAGCCCCCAGGATCCTGGTGTGAGGTGGGGGCAGGCACAAGCTCCCTGCTCAGCAGCCAGGACAGGGGGGTGCCACAGGCTTGGGTGGCTGGTGGCCATGGCACTGCCGCAACTTGGACTCCCCCAGCCCTGACATGTGGCCGAGACAAGTTGAGGTTGGCTATCTGCCTCGGGCATCTCTGCAGGCCAGGAGCTAGGGCTGTGGCTGTGCCTGCAGCCTCGCACCAGGCCCAGCTTGGCCTCATGCTGTCCCCCATGCTGTCCCCACTGTGACTTGTGCTGTCCCTGGTGCCAGAGGACACATCCTTCCCAGACTGCTGCAGCACTCCCCGCTGTCCCCAGGCCCCTTCCCTGGCCCCACAGCTATCCGGCACCATGTGGGGCTGTTGTGGACACCATGCAGGGCACGAAGGGGTTAAGGTGCCTGGGGCTGGTCTGCAAGGAAGGAGCAGCCTCTCCTCCCCTCTTCACATCTGGATTCAATCAGAGCCGCAGAGGCCGGAGCATTCCTGAGCTCTGAGGTGGAGGCTGCACTCTCCGACAGCCATGGGGCCCTGGCGTTGCCTGCTCCTCCTGTCTCTCCTCACCACGGCCCTCCATGCCCAGCAGCAGTTCATGGAGTACGTGGAGCGGCGCCTCACCCTCCTGGAGGTAGGGCCCCACTTCGCCCCGCCATGGGGTCCCAGGCCTTTTTTCCCCAGAGCAGGCCCAGGCAAGGAAGAGTTGGGAGCGGGGCAGAGCAGAGCTGGCGTGGACTGTCCCAGCCCCACCTGTCAGGGTCCCACACGGCCCCGCAGCAGCAACATGGGGACTGGAGCGTGATGGGAATGGGAGCACCGTGGGGTGGGCGGATTGCGGGACTGGGGGCATCACGGGGCTGGGAACATTGTGGGCGCAGGATGGGATGCAGAGACATGGGCACCAGGTCTGTGGTGCCGTGTGTCTTCGGGGACTCCTGCCACGCGCAGGCAGTGGGATGGCTGTGAGGTGCAGAGATCTCAGTGTCCCCTTGGCCGCCCCAGGAGAGGATCTCCCAGTGGCACGACCAGAGCAGCCGCTACTCTACAGAGCTGCGGGACTTCAAGAACCAGGTGCTGGGGATGCTTGAGACAGCAGAGAAGGAGCGAGAGGCAATGCGGTCGGAGGCGGAGAGCACAGCAGTGCGCGTGGACCGCCTGGAGCGCGAGGTGGACTACCTGGAGACACAGAACCCTGCGCCACCCTGCGTGGAGGTGGACGAGACGCTGATGGAGAAGCAGGTGGCCACGGCCAAGCAGAGGAAGAACGAGAAGTACACCAAACTGACAGGTGAGGGGCTGCTGTGGCTCCCTGGGGAGAAAGTCCAGGGTGTGGGATTGCCTTCCCATCCCACCGAGGTTCAGGCCTCCCCTGCCACATGCTGTGGCATTGAGTCCCAGCAGGGCAGCTCTTGGGTATCTCTGGCACAAATTCCTGCATCCCCAGAGCTGCCTGGAAGCTGCATCTGGAGAGCCTTGGGCTTCTCCAGAGCCCTTGGAGCAGGGCTGGGGTGAGAGTGGCCTCCCCTGCCTGTGCCGCAGGTGCACAGGGCGACTTCTCGATGTCACCAGGGACAGCACTGCAACTTTCAGCAAGGTTGCCTGAGGGCAGCTTCAGCAGCTGCCTGAGTGCTGGGGTTGACTGAGTGCGGGACCCATGTGACTCCAGCAAAGGGTGGGAGCAGTCCCCACTGCAGGTCTGGGTGGCTTCCAGGCTTTGACTACTGCCCTGCTCTTGCAGACTGCAGCGACACCGTCGCCAGCATCAGAGCCATGAAGATCCTGAAGCGTTTTGGCAGCACCTCGGGGCTCTGGACCAAGGATGCCGCTGGGAACTCTGAGAAGATCTACGTCTTCGATGGCACTGCCAATGATACAGTGTACGTCTTCCCCCGCATGCGGGAGTTCACCCTCTTCTCTGCCACCCGCAAGGCCGCCCGCATCAAGCTGCCCTACCCCTGGGTGGGCACCGGGCACCTCGTCTATGATGGGCACCTCTACTACATCCGCCAGCAGGGCCCCTTCCAGGTGATCAAGTTCAACCTGGCCAACAAGACAGTGGTGGACAGCTCGGTGTTCCCAGCCGAGGAGCAAATCCCTGTCTTCGGGCTGTCCCCCTTCACCTATATCGAGGTGGCAGCAGACGAGGAGGGGCTCTGGGCCATCTATGCCACCAAGGAGGATGAGAAGAACATATGCCTGGCTAAGCTGGACCCCACCTCGCTGGACATCGAGCAGATGTGGGACACACCATGCCCACGGGAGAATGCCGAGGGCGCCTTCGTGGTGTGCGGGGCACTGCACGTGGTCTACAACACCCGCCTGCCCAGCCGCTCCCGCGTGCAGTGCGTCTTCGATGTCAGCGGCACGCTGGCCCCTGAGGACGCCTCCCTTGTCTACTTCCCCAAGCGTTACGGCTCCCACTCTGGCATGAAGTACAGCCCCCAGGAGAGGCAGATCTACGCCTGGGACGATGGCTACCAGATCATCTACCGCATGGAGATGAAGAAGAAGCTGGAGGTCTGAGGGCCAGGGCAGAGTGTCCCCCCACTACGTCCGGCCACTTCACCCAGGCAAGTGCAGCTCTGCCCATCCCACCCGAAGGGCACAGCTGGCCCTAGTGTGGGGTGGCATCTCTGCCTGGTCTCCCACCACTGTGAAATGATGAAATGCTGGACCCCTGCCCCCTCCACCCACCGGCACCAGGCATCCCTGCCCAGGACCACCCTGCAGAAACCTGGACTAATTTAACAAGATTTTTCTTCTCTGTGATATAACAAATAAATATTATGCAGCGAGCTGCAGCTGCCTGCTTGGGGGGAGCATTGGGTGCTGGGGCCAGGTTGTCAAAACCACAAGCTACAGAGTCACCCCAAAAGACACCTCCCAAGGGTAGGGTGGCCTGAGCAGCCAGCGCAAGCGGCTCCTTGGGCTGGGGTTGGGGCACAGGGGCTGGGCTGGGGGTTTGGGCTAGGGTTTTGGACAGGGGTTTCAGGTAGGGATTTCAGCTGGGGCTTCGAGCTGGCTCCTGCTGCACAAGGGGACCTCAGAGCCTGGCCAGGGTCAGCCTGTTTTGCATGTACAAAACTGTGAGCAAATAGCAAAATCCCTTAATCTGAGAGGACAACTGGAGATTTTCCTCACATGCCGGGGAGGCAGCCTAGCCAGCAGGCACCAGATGTTGCTGATTTTCTGAGTTCATGTTTGATGAAGCACAGCCATCTTCCCCTGCAGCCACAGTGTTGCTACAAACCCTTTCCATAGGGCCCTGGGTCCCCCCAGCCCCTTTCTTTGCGTCATGGCAGCAGCCCCACAGCAATGGGACTGGACAGGGCAGGCATCCTCGAGACCCCATCCCCAACTGCTTGGCATGGACACAGCCCCGCATGGCCACCACACCATGTCACCCGGTGGCGACCTTACTACATGTGCCACTTGCACCACACCCCTGGAGGTGCAGGATTTTGCCCATTTCTGGGCAGAGAAACACAGATTTGTTGTGGTTTGTTCCTGTCACAGTGTCCTGAGAGCAGAGAGAGCAAATTGTAAGGTGTTGTTAAACATCCTTTTTCCCATCAGAGACCAATTCTGGGGACAAACGCTGAGCTGGTGAAGCCAGGGGGTCACATCCTGATGGTGCCGGCTCAGGGGCCCCGGGGCTACCAGGGGGCTTCCAGGGCCACCCACCCTCCCAGAGCTGTGGCATGGCCGTGCCACCCCCATGCTGCCAGAAAGCCATTCCATATCCCCCCGCAGTCACCTTGAGGCAAGATGTCCTGCCGCATGGAGGTGACTTGGTATTTGCTTCAAGTTCTTCTGTATTATAATTAAAATATCTTTCAGTTGCATAAGAAAAATGTTTAAATACACACTTTGAATGACTGTAATTGGATGGTGCTTAAAGTTCAACACACAGTGCAAGTCAAGCAGAGAAATTATCCAAGTGTGAAGGACTATGTGAACTGTCAAGTTAATTTATAGCCCTTTTCAAGATCAATAACTACGGTAACAGAAATATAATTTTCAGAAATTGCACAGTTGTAAATAATTATGCCAATGATTTCTCAGGCTTGAATTAAAATTGATGGGGCAGTAATGATTCTGCACCAGAAACCATATTCTAACCCAAAACAAGCCCTGCAAGATCTGCTACTCGCTCCCCTGAGACGTGGGTGCTCGCTGGGGCCGGAGTGGGACAGGGCACGGTGCTGGCGACAGTGTCCAGAGCCCTGCGTGTGCCGAGCACCACGTGCTCATCTGCTGCTTTAATCTCTTCAGAAAATCCGTCTCACTGGGCTCCGTCCTGCCGAGCAGAAGGGGCATGGAGCCGCTGTGCCGGCACATCTGGCCTGCGCTGCCCAGGGCCCCCGCGGAGCCCTGGGGCCGGGTCTCTCTCTCGGGGCACAGCGGGGCCCTGCGAGCGCAGGGGGTCTGGCTTCTCTCCTTTGGGACGCATTTACCGACACCAGGAATCGCGGGTACAAGGGTGGGAGAAAGTTCTAACGTGACAAGTGCCTCCAGCAGCCACATGCTCATGTGGAATTTATTTCTTGCGAACACTTTGGGAACAAGAAGCAATATGGAAAAATAACTACAGACCTGATCAGCTTATAGAGTGCAGCACTTGTCTGGCACTCCGCATCTTCAAAGCATTTCAAGAAACATCAACTAATTCATCATTGGAATAACCCCCATAAAGCAGAACAGCATTATCTTCATTTGGTGACAAACACATGGACAAAAAGCCTGTGTTTGGTCACTGAAGCGGTTCAGCCCTGAGCTGTCTGAGGCAGGTTGGATGAAGAGCAGTGGATCCCCAGCCAAGGTGCCTCCGGCGCCCTCAGGGTGACAGGGGAGCTGTGGCAGGACGTGAGCACTCGTTGTCCCCACAACTCATCCCTGCACTGCCTCCAGGATGGGGTCACCCCGCTCAGCACCAACTGATCCCCAGGAGAGATGAGTCTCTGCCATCGTCTGGCTTAACATGACCGACCCCGGAGGAGCCATCTCTGCTGCCTGACAGCCACCGGGGAGGAGAAAAGCAGCAGAGACACCAGGACAGGCCTCCTGTTCGTCTTGGGGTGGAAATGCACCCACTCTGCTGCAGGCTCCTGCCTCAACACCCTGGGCACGGCGCAGGCTCTGCTGCTCTCACACACGGGAGGTCACCCCCCCCCAGGGTTTACTGACTTTTTTTCCTCTTGTTTAAATATTTATCAACCCCATTAGGAGAAAACAAAGGTTGTGCCACAGCTGGTAGGATTTTTAGGGCCCTGAGTGCTAATAGCTGAGTTAATTGCCCCCTCCAGCCTCCCCTGCTGCCCTGTGGGAGACCTGGGCTCCCTCCTGGTTTGTGGGAACCCCTCTGCCCATTGAGGAAATGGGTTTTTTTGTTGCTTATGTGGCTGTCCCCACAGCGGCCCAGCCCCAGGGCTGCCCAGCTCTCTGCCCTCCCTGCCATTCCCTCAGAATCAACAAATTTTCAGGAAAATTCAGCCTTGACTTTAGGGTCACAAGTGGGGGAGACTCCACCGAGCTCCAGGGCAGGTACCTGCAGCCGCTATGGGCAGCTGGACCCTCCCCTCCAGAAGGTTGTTAAAACTCCTCATTTCCAAGCAGATGGCCCTGGGATACTCCCTGGTGTCCCCGCTCCAGGGCCGTGGGCTGCAGCATGAGATAGCTCATGGCCCTGAGCCCCCACCCCGGGCACAGACCCCCCCCCTGCAGCCATGTTATCACTTTCCCTAATGAGGGGTTAGTGGAAAATATGCTAATATGGCTGTTCCATATTGAAGTCAGTGAAGTCACTGCTTTTCTCGTGAGTCTGCATCTCCTTGTGCTTTAATTGCCAGATATTTTATCTCTTTAAAGAAGAGTCTCTGTAAGTAATAACCCCTTTCATCTCTGCTCTTCTTGAAAAATACTTCTCTTTGGAAGGCAATCTGATAAAGTAAATTGAGAAGTTATGCTAACAGTAGGAAAGAGAAAGCAAGATCTTCTGGCTGTTTTTCCCTCTTTGTTTAATTCTCAAGGATATTGACTTTTTTTTCCTCCCTGACTTTTCCAGCTCAGAGGAGCTATTGATAAAGTGAAATGGTTCTGCATGTAGTATTAGAAGCAAGGGAACTAAAATTAAAAGTAGGCAACTTAAACACGTGTATTATAAAGATGCTATTGTATTGAAACAAGAAGGGGGGGGGGGAGATGATTTCCCCATTTAACGTTTTCTTAATGGCTGGTTGGCAAGTATAATCACAGGTCTTTAACTTCAAATAGGTGTTTCTGCCCACGTAACATCTGGTTGAAGTCTAACTCATCACACATGAATCCAGAGGCAACACATTGCTCTATCCAGGACTTCTCAGCAGCAGTGGGAGGATGCTGGAGCCTGAGATGATCTGTGAAGCTCTAGGGGGACACACAATAGCAGCAGCTTGCCCAGGTCCTTTGCGCTTTCTAATGAAAATAGAAAATAGGCTAAAACTGAATTCACCAGAAATGTTTGCTTGGAGCTTTGCTGCAGAGAGGGAGAGCTCAGGCCTCCGTGTCAGCATGGGCTGGGATAGAGCTAAACCCCCTCTGGAGAGCACTGCCAGCATCGGGCCAGATGTGATGAGACTAGGGTCAGCTGCCTTCCAAAATGGAGAGAGTGGAGAGAAAATCTAGTCTTCAGAGCTCACAATCCCTTCAGAGAAGCTGTGGTTTGTGGCACACACAAAGTTTCATTATTTTCTGGGCAGTTTCATTTACTAACAGAATTTGCAATTATTCGAGTGCTTTGATCAGGACAGATTACTCTGCCCGCGCCACTCCTGTCCATGGAGATGTCTCTGTCTTCAGCCAAGAAGGGTATTGCTGACGCAGGCAGCCCCTCGCAGGCAGCTCACACCATCCCAGGGGATTTCACGCATCCTGAAGTCTACATGATTTCACTTGGATTTTCTTTGGGGTGTTATTATTACTAATGCTATTATTATGGAAGATGTATCCTGAGGACAGAAAAATACTAGCTCAGCTATTCATCTAAGCAGTTCTTTAATTTCTTTCCTCTCCAAAAATCAGCTCCCCAGAGCCTTTCTGGAATAGATCTGAACTTTTTACTTTACTCATCCTCCTGAGGCAAAAATGGGGAGGGACGCAGGCAGTGATTCTCCCTGTGCGAAGAAAGGCTTGGGCTTCCCTCCCCGGTGCTTGATGCAGTTTGGGGATGGTGGGCCAGCTCCAGGACACATAAAATAAAGTTTTGTTTTTCCGTTTGCCCCCAGATCCCCTGCCCCCAGGAAAACACCGGACTTAGGACCACAGCCCCCTCCCCCCCCCCGCCGCCGGCCAGAGAGGGATGAGTGGGGCAGGCAGGGGCCAGTGCCTGCTCCCCCCGGCAACTCCTGGCGCCCATGGCTGCACCAGCACTGGGGCAGGATGAGGATGTGAGGTTCCAGGGGGACTGGAGCAGCTGCTCCCCCCAGCACAGCACCCCTGGCTCTGCTCATGCAGAGACCCTGTCTCTCTGCTGCAGGTGTCTGACAACATGGAGGGAAATATAACCATGGTAACTGTGATCATTACAGAAAATTGCTGCCATTACTATAGAGGTAGGGTCAAAACAAATAGAAATTACCAATTTTTCTGTTTCTAATAAAATACAGGAGTGTATTATCGACTCACTAATTGCTCAGTTAAATGGATTTCTCCAAAATTACCTACCAACACTTGTAAATGAAAATGATGCAAAGATTAGCGCTTCCATGGAATTATTCAGGCAAGAAAAAATGAGAAGTCTGATTACATACAGGAGGCAAAGCCGCCGGAGCCTCTGTCCAAGGACCCTAGGATCCGGGACAGAGGGTCCAGGAGCACAGGGTGGATTCTGAGCTTGTGGCCCCCAGGAGCCGCAGTGCGGGTGGGCACACGGTGCTGGTGCTGCAGCAGGTCCTTCCCCAGACCGAGAGGCCACGTGTGTCCCTGGTGCGTCCCTTCTCTGCTCCCAAAGGGCATAGGCCCCTGATTCCCCAACCCGCCCCAACAGCCTGCTTTGTTCCTCTTCTCTAGCCAAGAAGCCATGCTCAGAGGCTTAATAGCTCTTAATTCCTGCTATAAACTTCGTGTGGCTGCAGAGACATTTCAGTGTTGATTTTGAGCAACAGCGCTTCTCCCATTGCCTGGCCATGGACTGGCAGAGGAGGAGCGGGGCTCAGAGATGAAGTGCTGCTCGGAGGCAAGAGCTCTGCGCAGGGGGCCTGGGAGGGGAATGAGCAGGGACTGGGCAGGGACACCCCCTTGGCCACAGCAGGATGCGTCCCCCCACCCGGTGGGGTCAGCAAGAGCCTGTGGGGCAGCGATGCACCAGGGAGAATCTGGGGGGGACAGGGCAGGAGCCATGGGGCAGAGGTCCTTAATACGCAGTTAGACTGTGCAACCCAGGGGAAACAAATGTTAATCCATCGATTAATTTGCAGTGGAAAACCAGTCCCTGACCTCCAGACAGCTGCTCCTTGACAAGTGCTGGAGTCCAGGCCGTGACTTTTACAGTCCTTCTCCTCTTTTTGTTTTCATTCCCTTTTAACCTAAAATTGCTTCAAGCCTTGCAACCTGGAGGGCTCCAGCAGCCAAATACACAGACCACAGGGCAGAGCTATGCTTTGTAACTGGCTCCTGCAGGAGATATTGCTCCTCACAGCTTTGTTCTAAATTGCCAATTCTTCCTTGACTGCTGTTTTTCAGGAAAGCAGGGTTTTAAATGAAAAGTAGTTTTCCCCAACTGAGCCACCTCCGATGTCGGTGTGATCTGTCATCTCCTGCTTCCCTCCATTCTTGATGCAAGCCTGCCTCAGAAATGGAAATGTTCAGCTTGTTATAGAATAAATGAAGGAAGAAATATAATTTAATCAAGAGACATCAGTACCAATAAATCCTGTGAAATTCTGCATGGCTGGGGTGCAATGTCATTGTGCCATGTATTGGCTGTGCCATCTCCCTGAGCCACGTTCAGCTTCAGCTCTTTGCTGGTAAAACAGGCCATTGAGGGTCCCCGGCCCCACCGGCTCCTCTGGTTTTCCCTTCAGCGCAACAAGATCCACTTTCATAGGCTCAGAGAAATACACAATTTTAGGAAATAATGACTTTTGTTGCATCATCAACTCCATTCCTTCCACTGGGAGCTCTCACTTCAGGCCAAACAAATTGAATCTGCTGGGGCCTTTGGAACCAAACCCAGACCCGAAGGAGAACCCCCCTGGGGCGCTAGGGGCCCTCCTGGCTCGGTGCTGCCCCCCGGCACTTGCTGTGGGGCAGGGTTCCTTGTGCCCCCCAGGGCCAGCTGGTCCCTGTGCCTTTGCTGGGCAGGGGGGACATTGTTCAGGTGGGAAGGAAGCTATTTCAGATTTTAATTCTCACATTTTAATTCTTCCTCTGGCTAAATAAATCCTTATTAAATCCAGTCTCTCGCCAGCCGTGGCTCACCCTGAAGGACATTTGCTGCTGACATCTGATGATCCTGCTTCTGGCAGCACAAATACCTATTGCTGCTGAGATGAGATGGGCTGTACTGTGGAACACATCTTATTTTTTGCTGATCATTTTGCGCACACCAGACAAGTTCCAGGTCTCAGAAAGGAGGTTGATTTTTAAGTACTGTGGATTTATCACAGAAAATAATGAAGATCTGCTTTGGCATTTCAACATCTCTGCTTGCTCATGGGAAGGAACCGTGTGGGGGGCACAGCTGCAGAGCAACTCACCCCCCGGTGGGTTGGGGCATGTGGGGTCTCACCCACTCACAGCCCCCGGCCCCATCTCCCTCTGCAGCCAGACAGGGGAGGACAAGCAGAGCAGCTCAGCCGCCCCGCAGGACACACACAGCATGCAGCAATTAGAGGTTCATTAGATAAAGCTGAGGTTATGCAGCAGGCAGAAAGGTCCTCCTGGTTTCTGTAGCCATTATGTCCTAGAAAAACTGCATTAATTCGCCTCAGCAGGCAGGGCCCTACCTGGATTGCAGTGCAGCCTTCAGAGCAGACAAGCCTGAGGGCTTGGACCAAGCAGTGACATGGGACCCCTTCTGAAGGACTGAAGCCCCTGGCCCCTGGCAGAGACCGGGGTTGCAGGTGCTGGAGGGGGAGATGCGATGGGGTGTCCATGGGCTGGGGCAAGGGGCTGGAGGGGTTGGCAGGGTGGTCTCCATCATCCAGGGGAAATCAGCAGCCCAATGAGTAAAATTTCATTTATGTAAGCTATACAAGAGTAACGCCAGCAAACTGACTTAATTAAAAAATTACTGCTCTTTCACCCTGCCCCTTGTGGCAGCAAAGAAACCCTCATGTTCTAAGGCAATTTGAAATGGAGAGGGATGTGTGGTTGCTAATGGGAGATTAAGAGAAAGTCTTCCACTTTGGAAGCAATTAACAATCCAGAAAGTATTTACATGTGTGAAGTTGATGGCTGGATCACATTTCTCAGTCTCCGATTTGCCACAGGACATTTCTCTGCCTGCACGGGGTCCGCAGTGTCACAGACATGGTGTCGGGCACCCGCAGCCCCTCCTGGCCAGGGGGACGCAGCTCCATGACCCCCCGCCCTGTCTCAAGTCCCTGGAGGGGCCAGGATCCCCACAGCTCCCCCAGCCTTGGTCAGAACCCGGGGATCTTGGGGTGTCCAGCTCCCGCAGACAGGGAGGGGAACGGGGATCTGGGTCTGGGGGGGCTTTCTCTCCTCATCGTGTTTTTGCCTGTTGTTCCTGATGTCACAGGTTACCGGGTCTGCTCTTGGCTTTGGTGCCAGCTGTTCCCACGGCAACAGAACATCGTCTGGAATTGCCTTGACCCACTCTAAAGTACTTTATTTGCTTTAATGAACTGCATTTTTACTGGAAATGGAAGCCTACAGTACATTTTTGAAATATATGTACTTTAAATTCCATGTTTAATTACAAATGACATGGGAACATAAGATACATACTTATATTTGCATGAGTAATACATTGTGTGTATATATATAAAATATATATATATATAGCTGTAAAATATAATTAAAAATTATCTTTGTGAAAAGTCCAGGTGGAAAAAAGAAAACAACGTTTATTGAACATTCAGGCAGCATTGCCACTGAAGGCTGACTGTGGGGGTTTATAAGCCAAGCAGAGCTACTGGGATGCCTCTGGCACTTGGACAAAGACCCATGTTCTCTAAGCCCATGCCTCTGCACAGAAGAGCCGAACTCCACGTCTCCCAGGCTCACCTGCATCAACCCTGATTTTGGGGGGATACCCACCCCAGCAAAAAGGGAGGCTACATTACTTTTTTTTTTTTTTTCAAAATTAAGACTAGATTTTTAAATTATTTTTTTCTGTGGAGACACAGCACAGCATGCTGCAGCTGCATCACCCCATTTCATGATGTGCTGGAGGTCTCTGGTCCCCCAGTTGTGCACCCTGGCCCTGAAACCCCTGCAGCAGCTAAAGAGAGAACAGGGATTGGGTTTGTGCAGCCAGAGCTATGACTCCATATAAGTCACAGAGTTTCTAGGCTCAGGGAGGTCATCCCTGCATGATGCATTATAACTAGAAATTAGATCCCTGACCCAGCATTTAAATAAGTGCACAGTTGTGCTGATATATATAATCTTAATGGCAGAGCCCTCGGGGAGAAAACCTCTATCAAAAAGAGAATGAGAAGTCTAGGACTGCTAGATTAGAGAGATGATGAAGAGGGCAAATAACAAAAGTAGAAAAAAATGAAGAACAAATAAAGAACTGAGATAAGGATCTTAAGGAAAGGGACTATACTGTTCTCAAATGAGCTATAATTTGCTGTATAATTTATTACCTTATGATATAAATGAAGACAAAAGTATCTGGACTGAGGATACTTGGACTAAAGACTGAAGCAGGGTTGGCGTGTGTATGGGATTACATATTCTTTAAAGGCTACTCAAGAATTATGTGTAAATAATAAAAGGTTTTGAAAGAAATAGAATAAAATTTAAAAGGAAGCACACAAAGCTGCTCCTGCCAGAGAGTCTCTGCTGAGCCAACAGTGGGCACAGGTCAGTGCCAGTTGCCCACGTGCCCAGAAACCCGTCTCTGTCCCCGATGATGCTGTCACTGTCAGAGGCAACTGCTGAGTGACCCAGAAACACCGAATATCCCCTGTGCCCCTTCTCAGTGAGTTACTATTGTGCGGTTAAGAGTGGCATGGGAAGGGAGAAGGAGTGAGAAAGTAACTTTAACTAATCCTGGGATGGTGCTTGTGCCAGGCTCAGCTCCTTTTTGGAGTTATAATCCCTCTCTAGATGAAAGGGAAATATTTGCACTTGTACAGTGTATCTCGTTTCCATTAGTGTGACCAATCTTCCCGCCGGGCCGCACTGAGGCGATGACAAACACACAATGGTTTGATTATCCCCTCACCGAGGGACATGGCAAAATCTCTGCATTTAAAATATAAGTGTAGGGGGGTTGAGCCATCGAGGCGTGGGTGTCATTCGCTAGCATGAGATCCAGTTTTCCAGTAATGCAAGTGACAGCCAGTATTGAGTGGAAATTGATTATCTGTGTGAAGCAAGGATTAAAAATAGCAGCTTTGAGTCAAAACCCACGTATGTTTTGACTAAATCCTAGATAACAAGAAGAATGGATAAAAGTCAGAGATTATACAGAGAACTCCAAAACCCAAGAAGTCAGGATTAAAGAAAATTATCTGAGTGGGTTAGAGCAATTAATGATCATCAAGTGCCATCCTCACACGCAGCTGGAGCTGCTGCTGCTTCTCCTGGGTCCACCCTGTTCTATGGGATCTGCAGACCTGCACAAGGCTCTTACAGCCCATGCTGCCAAACACCTGACGCTCCATTCAGCTCAGGTCAAGGTTCAGGGGCCTCAGGGTCAGGTTTTGAACCATCCACCGCAGTCAGTGAATTATTTTGAATGGTTAGAAACTCTTTCATAACAAGACTTGGAATGCTCCCAGAAAGGATGGGTTGTCCCAAAAAGGGGCCTCCTCAGCCATGTCCCTCAGTGGAAAGCTAGAAAGCTAATGCAGTTCTACCACCTTTTTGTTTCAATGAACTGTAAGGGCTCGAAATACACTTTCTTTCCTCTGTGACTTAGCCGTTCCCCAAGGGATATGAATTGATGGTTCCAGGACAACCCAGAGTTTCCAGCCTAAAAAGTCTCTGCTGCAAATCATGCCGTCTGCCCTGGCAGAGCCTCACACCACGCAAGGGTCCGTTACCATCCCATTTTATAGCATCTGCTCTGATTACTGCAACTGTCTAAAATCACATAACACACAATTACTGCTTCCACAAGAGGAAGTATTTCACCAGACCAGGCAAGACTTACAAATAAAATAATTTTATTGAGTTTCTGCTTCTCTAGAATGTGGCACATAAAGAGAATTAAGACACAAGGTGTGATGAGAAATTATGTATTTGTCCTTCAGTGAACAAAGGATTCATCTTACCCAGAAAAACAAAGCAAACAAATACCTTTCTCTGCTAGAAATGATGTTCAGGGGAGGCTGATTCTGTGACATTTAGGAAAATGGAAACTGAAGTTGATCTGAAGATAGTGGCTGATGTTCTGCTAACATGATGGGAGGAGAAACGGCTGCCGTGCTAGCAAATCTTGTTTTAACTTGAAACCAAACTATTTGCATTTACTTAATTTAATTACAGTGGAACAAACAGCACTAATGTACTTATTAACTCAGAGAAAAATCCACGATGAGAAATTATCCAAAATCCACAGCTCTCTGATAAGGATCAGCTGATTTAGCTGCGTTTGCAAAGCTAGTACTTGGAATGTTAAAACTTTACTTTTGGCCTCTGCAGCCAAGGCACCAGCAAAGCTTCATTTTTTCAAAACTTGATCTTTCTCCAGGGTTTGGGCCTTAGAAACTTTTTTCATTAAGGACGTGCTGATAGTTCAACTAAAAAGTATGGAAGGTTTTTTTAGTATTGGTTGTGTTTCTGTATTTCCCTTTACCCTTTTGCTCACCCTTTATTACTAGGGTGATATAAGAAATAAAGATCTAGCATTCATGCAAGGATGTCAACTCTTTCCGTGACATTGTTCCCCCTTTATGTCCGAACCCCACTTATGGCAACGCAGTTCTCTCCTCTCTGGGTAACATGGTGATGTATGGGGGTTGAGCAGCAGCTACAAAGGGGCTCATGCAGGTAGCTCTAGGGAGACTTCAAATACAGGGAAAAAACTGTTTTCTCACCTGAGGAATCAATGGCATTTTTTATATATGACAAAAGGAATTTGTGATACACACTGCACAAACTTCTAACAGCTCATGAAAACCTCTAACGTGAACGGGAGCCCTGCGAGGTGCTGCAGGGTCTGGGCTGACCGCAAGAGCCAAGAGCTGTTTGAGATCAGAATTCTCTTGCGTCCCAGCGCTGCTCTTCCAGGCGGGCACAGGCAGCGTGGCAGGGACAGTCCAGATGTCCCCTCTCCCAGCTACTCCTGCTGCCTGGAGACACTCAGAGCATCTTTGCGCTTTTCCAGCCTTCATACACACTAAAACTATTTTACATATTATTTTACAGACCAAACTTCCTTCTCATGTCTCAGTCCACCTTTTTTCTCTGGAAACACATCCGTACAGTAAAAGCCACAAAAAAAAAAAACAAACAAAAACAAACCATCACCTTGGGAGACATATTAGACAAAGACATATTTGACCACAAAACGGGTTTCTGCCTTTACTTACACAGGAACAACTAGACTGGAAAGTCTTGCTGCTGCCACTGTCACTCAGCAACAAATTCCTGAGACTGTGGGCCAAGTACAAAAATAACTTGGTTTAGTCCCATTTCACTTGCCGCTCTGCACATCACGGTGTGGGAGGTGGTTTAGGCGAGGGACAGGAACTCTGGCTGTCAAAGCTCGCTGCCCGGCCTTGCCACTGGTGGGAGAAAAAAGACAGCAAGTCTAAGCAAACGGGAGAGATGATTCAAAATTCCTCACACCCCTTGGCCGTGCCGCCCGTCTCCTGTTCAGCTGTGTTCTTATCTGCTCCACAGCATGTTCCACCTTATCAAATACCTGCATTTAACCACTCAGGAAGAATTACTGACCAATTTACTTTATTGCTTTGTAAATCAATTCACAACCATGAGGACTGCTCACAAAACAGGAAAAATAAACAGGATCAGACAGGATCAGTATGTGCCATGAAGACCAAGTTGGCTCTCGGTTTAGCTTTCATTTCCTGGTTAAGTGCTGTTGCCTTTTCCCTTTAGAAATACTACCTAATTGCAAAACTACTGGAGTCTTTACAGTCTGGTAATTTTACTCCACAGCAGCGATGTCCACAGTGCCAGAGACATTTCTCAAAGTGAAAATCAGATCAGAGAGTCAGTGGATGGAGCAAATATTTTTTTTGCCATACTTACGGGATCATAAATTATTAGTCATCTTCCTTGGGGGCTATTATTGTAATCCAAAACCATTACTCCTCAAGCTTTTGAGTACTTGCCCATCTTACCATCTTGCTTTATTAAATTCAAATGACAAATGATAGACATCTCCCAGAGACAACAGGAGGCATGGTACTTCCTCTGATTCGTTCTCCCCCCGGGCCCATTTCCTCCTCTCCTACACAAGCAGAAGCTCATTGCTGGCTGTCTCTGGCTACCATTACTGCCCTGAAGTGTATGAATTTCCCTTTGGTGGGTAAAAACTCATTCAGCAAGTTGAACGGCTTGGGGGCTGCAGCCCCACAGGGACCCTGGTGATGGCTGGGTGATAGCTGGCGGGGCTGCAGCCCAAGGGGCAGTTGGTGGCCACCACTGGCCCATTGCGGGTTGGCTCTGTCCAAGCAACACACAGAGCATGTTCCCATGTTTGAAGCCAGCTGGCAGGGGCTGGACTTTATCATTCCCATCACAAGTGTGTGTTTGGATGGTTACAAAGCAGGGGCAGAGACAGGGTCAAGAATTCAGCCAATTTCCTTCCCCACAGAGACCAGTCAGTGCAAAGTAACTCCCTGTGCAGGTTTGCATTGTGCAGACTGTATTTCAGGAGGGATGAGCAGAAATTCATGAATGAAGAAGCTGGAAAGATTGTCCTTCCAAACAGGCTACCTTAAGGTAAGACAACAGTTCCTTCTATGTTTTTCATGTCAAATGTATTTGCTAAAATCCCTAAGGAATTGATAATACAACTTCCCCATGAGAATTACCGATCAAACACCAGATAAGGATGAATTACAACAGAAACAGACTTTTGGCAGTCCTCAGCATGCTCTTTGCCCTATTCTGACTGCAGTTACAGTGACAATGTTTAACACTCAAAAAATTTAATGAAAACTCTTCTGAGAGTAGGTTCAAGCGAACAATGTGCCATGAGGAACCTGGAGATACTTTTTCTTCCTGCAATTAGAAAAGTTGAACCATCCATTGTGTAATTAACAGTTCAGAAACTGGGAAGAGTTCAATGAAAGTCAAACATGCCTAAAAGTCTGGAGGAGGCTGGGTTTGCATATCTTTAAAGATAAATGGTTGTTCTTCATTATGGACATGACTTAGCTCTCAGCAAAGTTATCCATTTTGATCTGGAGAAATGTTTTAAATAAATAAATGCTCCCATGCTGAATGTCAGAAGGACTTGGCAACATCAAAGACCCATTTCGCATTGCCCTGATGATGCCACTCTACAACATCAGACTTAGTTGGTCTTTCATAGATAACAGAGAAATTTCCAATTTTCAGAAGTCCCTTTCAAAGTCCAGAAAGATGTGCTGTAATTGTATATTTCTTTTTATAGAAACATCACGTAACCTGTGTTGAGGAAAGGGCTGTGGGTGGGAAGGTTGAAGTGCAGCTGGGAGGGTGAGGCAGGGGCTGAAAACTGGGGAAAGGTTTTTGCTGAGGCCAAGAGTTCATTGTCAGAATAACTTCAAAATGCAACAGCAAGTGGGATTCTTGTCCTCTGCTCACAAACTCTCCTTCTGAGTGGCTGTGTGACAAGGATAGAACTTAGAAGCCTATAATTAATGATTCATTTGCACATGTTCTCTTTTTAGTGATGATGGTCATTAAAGAAGTGCCATCATTACAGTTTGTTACTCACTGTTGATAAGTATGGAGCAACCAAAGACATGAAATGTAAGAGAAACCATTTTCCCTAAAGGCTCTGGCAATGGAGGAGGAGAAGGAGCTGCGCTGGCTCCTGGAGGCAGGACCAGAGTCACACCAACCCTGATGTGAGGGCTCGGGCATGTTAGCGCAGCAGGGGGCCAGTGGACCAGGGTCAATGCTGCCCAGGGTCTGCATGTTGGGCAGGAATTTTTCCAAGGTATAGGAAACAGGGCAGTACAGGTGTAGGTGAGTAAAGGAGTTCCAGATTGCCCACCCTTTTCCTCGCCCATCTGCCGCCCTGGGCTGTGTGGGGAGGACAGATGACCGTGGGGAGACAGATGGCCATGGCCTCTGAGCAGCTCAGACCTGCCAGGTCAACAGCTCCAGCCACCCATTGCTTGATTCTTACATTCAGAAAGACAATTCAATCCTCGCTTTCTCACTCTTGGATTAAGATCAAGCACTCAATCAGAAAGGACACTGACATACAGCAGAGGCCATTACTCATTGCTAGAGCAAACAGAGATGATCATGAGGATCAACTAGAAAGAAAATGCTCCATTTGCTGGTGCCTGGCAGCAAACATTATTGAAAACGAAGAAGATGAAGATGACTGCTCAGGATGCCAGCGCAGCCTGAGCTCACCCCCGGGAAGACACAAGGGTGAAAAAGGGATGGAGGGTCACATCCTGGGAGCCTTCAGCCCACGTCGCCTGCACTGAGGGAGCTGCCCACCACCCTCAGCCCCCTACAGCATGTCCCCAGCCTGGTGACCTCCATGTGCACGGGGGCCTGGAGCTGATGATACAGGATACAAAGCCCACATTACTTCTAAAAAACCAGACAAATAAATATAGAAAAGATGATGCGATTACTTGTAACCAACAAACACCATTTCCCACTAATTTCTCTCCAGAAGCCTGTGCCTTTTCTGGTTTTGGGGTTTTTTTTCCAAGCTGCACTAGGGATTTGCAGACAGCAGTACTAAAACTTAAAAGGGCAAATAAATAGAGGGACCATTTGCTTGCTGGCTCTGTGCACCAGCTTGTGGCAGAAATACCAGAACAGATGATCAGAGGCTCTTTGTTCTTTTCTTTTAAGCAGAGCTCCCGACCCGTGCACTGGAGGGTGAAATGATTCACTCGGGTTTTTTTTCCAAAGTCTTGGGGGCTCAGCAGTGGTTTTCAAAGTATATTTTAGAAGATGAGTCATCTTGCATGCCTGCCTTTGTTTCTCTGAGTTTCATCACAATAATTATGGTTTTTTCCTGTTGATTATCAAAAACTTTACAGGAGTCTTTCTTTCAACCTCCCACCTGCATCTGAAAAATAGCATAGTAAAAAGTCACATAAATTACAAACTGGAGAAGGTACTCCTGCCCGTGGGTCAGACGTGGCAGCCGGTTCTCATGCTGCAGGTGATGCAGACATTGAGCCAACCCCTCGAATGAGGGACCTCAGTGTTTGTGCAGAAATGCAGCAGTTTGGCCCCAGACCCTGTGCACTGCAGGAGGGAATATGGCCAAACAGCCACGGCTCCTACGCATGGTGTCAGGGCTTCAGCAGTGAGGGCGAACTGCATTCTTCTCAGAGGAAAGAGCAGAATTCAAAGAAACATAGGGATGGATGCATATGAACTCAGACTACTGTGCAGGATCACCAAGCTAGTATCATCTGCCTTAGAGTAGAGCTTAGCATCTGAACTTCAAGGGGAAAATAAGATGCTTTTTGTTATGTACTTAGTCTGCGGCTCTGAGGGAAAATGCCTCCTCGGTCCCACATACAGTGGGAGGTTTTATTGCCTTTATTATACTATCACTGGCCACAGATGCTGGTTTTCTTTTCATACCTGAAGTGTCAATACCACCTGTACCATTTTCCACATCTTTCTCCTCCAGAATTTATGACCTAAATCAGCAAAACCCAAAGAGCTCTATAGGAGCATGAGAAAATGGGAGTGCAAGGAGGAAGAAAATGCTAGAGATGGTCAATGTGGTACCCAAGCATTTTGGCCCTATTTTATCATCTGGGGCTGCATCAAGTGAATCTCTTTCTCTGGAGATGCTGAAAGCAATTACATTTGTTCTATTTATTCTCCCTCAAAGGCTTGGAGATGAGTCAACAGAAAAATCTTTTTAGGATGAAAAAATTGATACTTGAAATAGACGATATCCCTGGATAATTTGTTCTGCAATCAGAACAGCATTCTCTTTCCTTACTGCTCTCAATCTCTAATTTAAAAAAAAAAAAAAGAGAAAAGTAAAAACCCAACACATTCACATCTGTAAACACAGCCCCTTTCATTCCTGTTTGCAATCTCAAGGAGCTATTTCGAGACAATACAGAGATGCTTGTTTTCTGGAGTTCATTTCTGGTGAGAAAATTCCCTCAGCTCTTGTCAGAAAATCCCAAGTGAGAGGAGAAGCTCTCTGAAAGCCTTGAACCAGCTCACTCATGCACAATGCATGCATTAAAAGGAAAGAATAACTTCACACACCTCTTTGAAAGACTTCTTTACCTCCACTAATGGATGCCAATGCGCGATGGGCTTGCGGGGGTATGCCAGCATCTCGTTCCAGTGGTCTCTGCCCAGTCCTTCAGCATTGACCCCCACACGGCAAACCCCGATAATCTCATTGTGACCCACCCTGGAGAACAACAGACAAGCAACACAGTTTTACCCAGGGCTCAGACCACCCTGCCCTGTCTAAGCCCATGTTATCAGGGTGCCACAAGGCACTGTGCGAGTGACCATGGCCACCAAATCTGCGCCATGACAGCCAGACCTTCTACTGTCAGTGCCCACAGCCCCAGCACAGCATGGCACCGCCATTGCCAGAAATAATTATAACAAATTTAAATTTATTTGAACTGTAGATGGGTCCAGATGCAGAATCTGGAAGGATGTGTGATGTAGGGGTGTGCAGCAAGAATAAGTAAAAGCTCAGTAATGGATAATTCATACTGCTCAGGGTGAGACCATTTGCTTTCTAAAATGGGATGATATTTTGCAGGACAAGCAAATAGCAAAGGGGAACACAGTACTCACTGAAGAAAATGCCATAAAGCAAAGGACCAGCTTTAACCATACTTACTATTCTAGCAAGTGATTGTCCATAACCATAAATATCAATGACACTTTAACAAGAAATCACTAGAGACAGATTGATGCCACAGAGCTGTGCCAGGAAAATGGTTATTGAGCAGGAAAGCCTGCACCCAACGGGATGTTTTCCCCTCCAGCTCTCCAGAGCCTCCCACCTACCGGTCATAATCCATGACGGAGATAAGCAGACTGACTTGATCCATGTTCTCTGGGGGAATGTCAAAGATTATTGCTTCATTGTAAGTGGGATTAAGTGTGTTTTTCTTTATGGTGGTTTTCTTCTTTTTCAGTCTTCGCCCATCACAGAGCAAAGACACTTTGACATATGGATCTGGAGTGGAAGAGATAGGAAAAGGCCTTCAGGTTTTGGAGGTTTATTGTGTTAACATCACAATATAGAGACAGCATTATCAAAGGATGGACTGTGAGTTACCATCCACCAAGGGCACTCCTCAAATATACTTTTAGAAAAAAGGATGTCTTTCTGAATTCACCACCTTTTCTTGTGCTGGTGTGAGTGCTGACATGGGGTTCAGGCACTGGAGAATCAGCGCTGCAGACTTCTTGGAAGGAAAAATCAGGCATTTCCATCAGTTTATCTGTGACAGGGTTTGCAAGTGGCCCCGTCTCAAACCAAGAGCCAATATTCATCAGAAGATGATAGTGGGCACTGGGCTTGTGTTAAATACGTGGCCACAGACAAAAACCCAGTGCTTTCTCTGAAGCAAAACTGTAACCTTTTTCAAAACTTATCTAAGAGAGCAAAATGCAATGCAGCATTTTGAGAATCCAAACAGGCAGAGGAGGTTATTTAACAGGGATCCTTTCCTGCGCTGCTATCAAAACTATCCAAACGCTGACATTATGTAGCAGAGTCACGGTGAGTAGGGGAATTTTGAAACCCATTTTCCCCATGATAAATTTGCAAACCAACTCTTCAGAAGGGGGAATGCATACAGGCTTCAGGTGCCTTGATCCTAATGCTTGAGTGCTGGCCACCATACACACAGCAATGCACCTTCACCTGGGATTTACCCAGGTGGCCCATGATCCTTACCTAATCTTTGGGTGAGATGATTGATTCTGGCTGGAGGGGGTTATCTGGTGGAAAACTCCCTGCTCTCATCAAACCACTGAGGTCAGTATCTGCAACAGATCTGAAGCATCCAACCCAGGACATGGATCAGAGCTTTCACCCGGCTACCCCTTCAGTGGGGATCGGAAACTGCTGGCAACAGTTTCCTTGAACACTGTATTCATGTATATAATCACCTTCCCTACATTCATGCCCTTGGGAATGGGTTTAAAATTTTGTTCATACTTAAAACAAAAAAAGCTTTGTCAGATTCTTCCTTGGCATCAAGAGGCATATGCCCATTGCCCATTGAGGCTTCCTGGAGGAGGGGGAAGAAGTGTGGGTGCAATGCAGTTCTTCTCAGCCACTGAGCACCCACCTGAGTAACCAGTGATATCCATAGCTTTGAGATTCCTGCATTTGATGACTGTTAAGGTGAGGCGACCTGCAGTTGGCAAATAACAAAGGGAAAACATGATCTCTCCCAGGTCCACGCTTTCCTTTAATAAAACAGAGAACACATGATATTGGAAACATGCAAGAACCAGACAGGCTGTCTCTGCCTTCCACCGCAGCACTTCATGCAGGATTCCTGCAGCACTCACTCTCAAACAGACTTTTCTCAATTCTTTCATTTTCAGGTGAATGACACCACTATATGACAGTGTTCCCAGTCATTTAGCCATTATTTGGCTAAAAAATGTATGTAGAGAACAGGAAAAAGATGTGCGTCCAAATGTTACCACTTCAAATCATAGTTAAGGATAGTTTTCCACTGCCTCAGTGGAGAATGTGCTTCCTATTGCTACGTTACAGCTAATGCACTCCTCTCTTCCTGCGCACTGCTTGTGAGAAGTAAAGTGATATCTAATACCAAATGAAGGCCATTAAGGAAATTATATTAGTATAAAGTTTTGCTTGAATGTACAGTATATATCCTCTAGTGCCAACTGCGTGACACTAACATCTATTTTCTCAGGTGGAGGAATGTAACACACACACACAGAGTGGCAGCACAGAAAGGTGAGCTTTCAATGCGCAGTGCTGCCGTGACTTGGATTGAGCACGGCAACAAATTCAATGAGTGGCTTTCTAGCACACCCCCTGCCATCCATTCAGTAATAGAGGTTTATGGACTTTGCTGGTGCCCAACATTTTGTCAGGGAATGCACAGGTATTTTCTCTGAAAGTTGAGCACGAATCACCACATAGTTACAGACCAGGGAGGTAACAGCTTTAAAACAGAAGAGAACCATGAAGGCCCCCATTTAATAGCAATTGTCCTTTAAGGTTGTGACATGCTTACTACCATTTGGACCACCAACCCCTTTGAGATGCCTTCAAAGAGGTAACAAACACAGTATGAGGTATGGGTATGTATATAAATAGTGACAACCAGCAGATTGCACCCAGAAATGTTTGGTAATTTCTGGATTACAGAGGCCAACAAAATTTACTCTTTTAGAGCCCCATAAAACAACTTCTACACATCAGTCTTTGCACCTCTTGTACATGCAGCCTTATTTACTACACCTCCTAGAAGCCCATTCCACCATTGCCTTGCTCATGGGAAGTCAGGAAAAAAAATAAACAGACCAAAAGCACTATTTAGACTAGGAAATATTATCATCTGAAGTGAGTGGTAGTATTTCCAAACACCTTTCCAAAATGGATTTTAAAAGAAACATATCTTATTTTGTACATACAGATGATACATCTGTAGAGCAAACAACCTGTTTATTTTTGGAAACAGTGTTTGTTTCATTTCATCACATTGTTTGTTTCAATGTAATATAATGATCTGCTGAAAAGGCTGGGGAGAGCCTGTTTACAAAGGCCTGTAGTGACAGGGCAAGGGGCAATGGGTTTATGCTGGAGGGGAGCAGATTTAGATTGGATATTAGGAAAAAGTTCTTTATTGCGAGGGTGGTGGAGCACTGGAACAGGTTGCCCAGGGAG